>PVJD01017844.1:0-16296 GCA_004026545.1 Mormoops blainvillei | reverse complement strand
TTTATATACTGTTTATATATTAGTAGGATTTGGTTTCATAATATATTGTTTATAATTGTTTCATCACTGTTTGATTGAGACTAGTTTCATTGCAATGTGCTTGTCATGTTTTGGTATAAAATGTTATACTGGTCTCATGCAAACAGTGGAAGTACTCCCCTATTCTGTGGCAAATTTTGCAAAATATTAATGTCATTTCTTTCCATATATTAGTAAATACAACTCGGTAGAACATGTACTTTCAAAAGAGGGGATTTTCTATAGTCTTAAAATGTAATTCTTATTTCTGAGAATTAATCTTCTGAAATCCAATTATTAAATATTTTAATTTTATATTTAGAAAATAAGCAAAAATAAGGCAACCATAGTGACCATTTAATGGACTGAAACTGGCTGAGATAGTGACATTTACCTAAGTTGTGACAGAAGGAGTAGGTATTAGCTGACAATGGAAGGTGTGTCTGGGAGAAGAGGAAAGCAGGTTTGCAACAACCCCACCTCTGAACCTAAGAGAAGCCAAGTGGGTCTGGGGAGCAAGGCTGGTTCTGGTGTGTGAGTAGAGTGGACAGGCAGTAGCAGTTCAATAACACAGGAGCTTATAGGCCATGTTAAGGATTTGGGGCTTTATCTCATCAATGGAAGACCTGCACACACTATTAGAGGAATTTTTCTGAAGTATGGCCTATTGCCACTCCTCTGTGACTGTGTTTCTAGTGATTATACTCTCAGAACAAATTTCAAATTTTTAACCATTTGATCAAGTTTCTTTGTGATCAGGTACTAACCCATATTTTCAGATGTTTCTTTTAATTTCCTCCTGTGTATCTCACTCTAGCTAAATATATATGCCCTATGCTGCAAACACTATCGCACCAAGTGTCTTTTTCACATCATTTCCTCTGCACGAAATGTTCCACATCTCTTCCTACTCTTCTGCCTCTGGGAAAGACCTTCCCCTATACTGTGGCCTAATTCAAAGGTCATCACCTCCTAGAAGCTTTCAAGCCCCTCCCAAACATAGGATCTCTCAGGGCTCTGAGCCTGACTGCAGCGCGATACCTCTCCTAGTGTGTTGTTCATGTTCTGCTTCATGTTATAGTGATTTGACTACTTTACTTCTCTCCTGTATGTGATTTAAAAAGGAAGGAAGGAAGAGGAGGAAGAAGGCAGAGGGTACTTTGAAAGAGAGGGGAAGGAAGAAGGAAGGAAGGGAGGGAGGGAAGAAGGAAGGAAGGAGAGAAGGAAGGAAGGGAGGGAGGGGAGAAAGACGGAAGGAAGGAAATATCAGGTCACACCAGTGACCATTTAGCAGACTGAAAATGAGAAGGTGGTAACTATTCAGTATCATATATTACGTTTTTAACAGTTTTCATAACGAGTCATTGTGACAGCTGTACCAGAACATGTTTGACCATGACTTCATTTAAAAAGGAACATATGGTCTGGCTCATCTTAGACTGTATGGGAAGGAGATATCCACCTGTAAGTGGAGTAAGATCAACTTGGACCTCTCATTGTACTGTTTCTCATACACATGCACTGATAGTCTATAGGCAGTTCTAACTTGAATGCCAGAAATCTGCATGGGATATTATTACTGCAGCAAGTTATCTGGGAATATCAAGTTATATCTTGGAATAATTACCATAGCAACATCATATTTGCACAATGGCTGAAATGAAAAAGACAGTAGAAAGACTACCAAACATTTTTTGGCATTGTATACCTATAATCATTGAAGGACATGAGGTTTTTAAACCATCAAATTATTTTCTCTTATTGAAAAGACCTCGTTATTGAAGCCGTCAGTCACTCAAGCACATGAGAACATTTGTGTCTTTGAACTTAGAAAAATATTCTGTTCTGTTATTTTTCTTTTATAGAAACATATTAAATAAGGTTTTATAATTTTATAAAAATTATTTAAATTAGGGAAAATTTAAAAAGAACTCGTAGAGTCAAAATTCTTAAGCTCCCTGTCTTCTACAAACAGAGCTCCATTACTCGTTATGCATATTAAAGAGCCTACTTTTATGCAGTGAGTATGGCAACTGATTTGAGAGATTGACACCATATACTTCTACTGAGAAAAATATATTTTAGCTATGTTTGATGAGACAAATTAGTTCTATCCTAACAGCAGTAGAAAGTTGTCGCATTTGGTCAAAGAGAAGCAAATAATTTTTCTTTGTAATTCTCTAGTAGTGGCAGAGGAACTTTTATAATAAGTGTCATATAATGTTTTGAAGACATCGTAAAACATTAAATTTATTATAATATGAAATGTGAGTTATGACACCATATAATTGAGTTTTTTAAATTATCTCTCATTATTCATAGATTTTCTGATTTTTAAATTCCCAATTACTAATAATTCCCTTATCAGCAAGAAATAATTTAGTCATTTTAACCTAACTGCCTACTTGTTACCCTCATTTGAATTATGTAAAATTTGAGTACTTAAACATTTTTCACCTTCTTAACTTATTACAATGTTGAACAAACATAACTTTGGTAAGAGTAATCTAAATTTATTTCATAAAAATTGAATAAATATAATGAATAATAAAAATGTTAAATATGTTATGTTAAAGCATATGTTAAAATAAGGTTCTATTATGTATTACAGATAGTGATCATAAGGATTGGATTGAAGAGCACTCACCAAACCTCCTTGCTTCATATATTAGAAATCGAGTTATATCGGGGATCTAAGATGGCAGAGGAATAAGTGGAAGCTGCACTAACCTCCTCCCAGGACCAACCTGGGATGACAACTAAAATGTAAAGAAATCATCTGGAATATTTGACTGAACAATAGCTGGAGTGAAGACATAACCATGGACAGAAGAAACCATTTCACCACAATGTGATTGGTAGGGAGTGCAGAAGAGATGTGACAGAGTTGGCTGGGCTCCCATGGGTGGTAGCTGAAGTGCTGGAGGGAAATTGCAGTGGCCAGGAGGTTCCACCTGAGAAATGTGGTGTCTAAAACCCAAGCTGGGCTCCCCAGCCTACAGCACCCAAGCCAGAAAGGAACCCAGATAAGATCCAGCTGTGAAAAGCAGTAGAGTTTCTGTTTGCCAGAGAGACAGCCTATTAAAGGGCTAATGCACACAATTTCATTTGTAGCCACTTACATGGGACTCCAACAAAAGAGGGTGTGCAGAGTGGACTAGAGATGATTGAGGAGAGTCTGGGGATGGTGGCTATGTGGAGAGAACTAAGGGAGCAGCTGTCAGGATCCTTGTGCTAAATCATTCCCCATATTTGAGGAGCCATCTTGCTCAGACAGAGCAGTTCTCTCCAAGTGGCATCACCCTGAGAGGAAACAACAGCCCTGCCCACAGGAAATACTCCATCTCACTCTGTGACCCTTAAACCTGGTTGCTCATTAGAGGCTGACTAGATTAACAAATGAAGGAGACAGTCACAGACTGTGGATCCCTTGTAGCCTACGGCCAGACTGGGGAACCATCTGACATCACAAGGGGCAGAACCAGAAAGAAAACACAGTGCACCTTGTATCTGGTACAACAGAATACAAGAAGTGGTGGGCAGACTGACTCTCAGTCAGCCAGCTGGAGGGAAGGACCCACCAAACAATGACCCAACAATAACCAAAACCCAAGTGCAATTGGAGAGCTCACATAAATGACATAAAGGACACCCAAAGAGCATCAAGTTCAGAAGATCAAGGAGGCTGCATCACTGAATCCCACAGGTCCCTACCACAGTTGGCCATGCCACAAAGCAGATCAATCTAAGGAGCATAAAAAAACAGAAGTCACCTAAAATGGGAAGAAAAAGAAACAACTCCCAATAGAAAGGAAAGGAGGAATCCCCAGAAAGAGTACTAAATGAAACTGAGGTAAGCAAGCTATCAGACATTGAGTTCAAAATAATGGTTATAAGAATGCTCAATTAGCTCAGTTAGAACTACATGGAAGCCACAAGGAACTTACTGCAAATTACACCATGAAAAATGACATAGAAACTATCAATAAGAAAGAGTAAGGAAGAAATGAAGAATGCAATATCTGAAAAAAAAAAGAACGAAGTAGAAGGAATTAATAGCAGGCAAGATGGAGCAGAGGATAAAATCAGCAAGCTGGAGGACAAGGTAGAATAGAACTCCCAGACAGAGCAAAAAAAATGAAAAAAAGTTTCAAAAAGAAAGAAGAGAGTTTAAGGGAGCTGCACGACAACATGAAACATAGTAATATCCATACCATAGGGATACCAGAAGGAGAAGAAGAGCCAGGGAGAGAAGACCTGTTTGAAAAAGTAATAACAGCAAACTTCCCTAACTTGATGATGGAAAAAGTACAGAGGAACTCAAGGAAACATAGAAGGTCCCAATCAAGATGAATCCATGGCAAAATTTAAAGACAAAGAGAAAATTAAAAAAAAAATTTATTGCTGTTCAAGCACAGATTTTGTCCATTTTCCCACATCACTCCCAGCTCCCACCACCATCGATCCCAACCCCCTTTTGACTTTGTCCATGAGTCACCCATAAATGTTCCTTGACTGCCCTTCCTCTGTTTCCCTTTGTCTTCCTCTTCCCCCTCTCCTCTATTCACTGTCAGTTTATTCTTCACTTCCATGTCTCTGGTTACATTTAACGTGTTTCTTTGTTCTCTTCATTAGTCTTCACTTATAGGTGAAATCATATAGTATTTGCCTTTTATCACCTGGATTATTTCACTTAGCATAATACTCTCCAGTTCCATCCATGTTGTTATGAAGGGTAATAGCTCCTTCTTCTTTTGTGCTGTGTAGTATTCCATTGTGTAAATGTACCAGTTTTTTGATCCACTTATTTACTGTTGGGCACTTAGGTTGCTTCCAATGCTTGGCTATTGTAAATTGTGTTGCTATGAACATTGGGGTGCACAGGTTCTTTTGAATTGGTGTTCAGGATTCTTAGGGTATAATCCCAGCTGTGGAATTGCTGGATCAAAAGGCATATCCATTTTAGCTTTTTGAGGAAATTCCAAACTGTTTTCCACAGTGGCTGCACCAGTCTGTGTTCCCACCAACAGTGTACTAGGTTTGCCTTTTCTCCACAACCTCGCTAGCACTTGTTGTTTGTTGATTTGGTTATGATGGCTATTTTGTCTGGTATGAAGTGATATCTCATTATGGTTTTAATTTGCATCTCTCTGTTGGCTACTGATGCTGAGCATCCTGTCTTATGCCTCTGGACCCTCTGTAAGTCCTCCTTGGAGCAGGGTCTGTCCAGGTCCCTTGCCCATTCTTAATCAGGATGTTGTTCTTCCAAGAGTGGAGTCATGTGAGTTCTTTATATATTTTGGAAAGCAAACCCTTGTCTGGTGTATCATTGGCAAATGTGTTTTCCCATACAGTTCTTTCCTTTTTCATTTTGGTGATGTTTATTTTAGCTGTGCTGAAGTTTTTTAATTTGATGAATACCCATTTGTTTATTATTTCCTTTATATCCCTTGCTCTAGAGGACATATTGGTGAAAATATTGTTGCATGGAATTTCTCAGGTTTTCCTGCCTATGCTCTCCTCTAGGACTTTTATAGTTTTGTGGTTTATATTTGAGTCCTTTACCCACCTTGAGTTTATCTTTGTGTATGGTGTAAGTTGGTGGTTGAGTTTCAATTTTTTGCATGTAGCTGTCCAGATATCCCAACACCATTTATTGAAGAGGCTATTTTTACTCCATTTTATGCTTTTGCCTCCATATCACATATTAATTGACCAGAGAGACATGGGTTTATTTCTGGGTTCTCTTATCTGTTCCATCGATCTATGTGTCTGTTCATATGCCAATAGCAGACTGTTTTGATTATAGTAACCTTGTAATATAGTTTGATATCAGGTATTGTGATCCCTCCAACTTTGTTCTTCTTTCTCAAATTGTTGCAGCTATTCAGAGTCACTTATGGTTCCATTTACATTTTTGAATTGTTTTTCTAAATCTGTGAAATATATCATTGGTATTTTAATAGTCATTGTGCTGAATCTATAAATTGATTTGGGTGGTATGGACATTTTGATGATGTTAATTCATTTGATCCATGGCATGGTATATGCTTCCATTTATTTGTAACTTCCTTAATTTCTTTCTTCAGTATTGTATAGTTTTCTGAGTACAGGTCTTTTACTCTGTGGTAAGGTTTATTTTAAGCCCTTTATTTTTATTTTTTTGATATACCGATTGGGTTTTTTTCCCCAGGTTTCTGATTCTGATATTTCACTGTTGGTGTACAAAAATGCCTTAGATTATGAGTATGACTTTGTATCCCACTGTTTTGCCAAACTCACCTATTAGGTCAAGTAGTTTTTTGGTGGAGTTTATGGGATTTTCTATGTACACAATCATATCATCTGCAAACAATGACAGTTTTATTTCCTCCTTTCCAATTTGGATGTCTTTTATTTCTTTTTCTTGTTTGATTGCTGTGGTGAGGACCTCCAATACTATGTTGAATAGAAGTGGTGAAAATGGACACACTTGTCTTCCTCCTGATCTCAGTGGAAAAAATTGTAGTATTTGCCCACTGAGTTTGATGTTGACTGTGGGTTTCTCATATATGGGCTTTATTATGTGAGGTATGCTCCCTCTACTCCTACTTTGCTGAGTGTTTTTATAATAAATGGATGCTGTACATTGTTAAATGCTTTTTCTGGATATATTAATATGATCATGTGATTTTTATCTTTCCTTTTGTTTACGTGATGTAGTACATTTATTGATTTGCAAATACCATGCCATCCTTGCATCCCTGGGATGAATCCCCCTTGATCATGGTTGTTGATCCTTTTAATGTGTTGCTGGCTGTGGTTTGTCAATATTTTGTTGAGGATTTTAACATCTACGTTCATCAGTGTATTGGCCTGTGGTTTTCTCTCCTTGTAGTGTTTTTATCTGGTTTTTGGATTAGGATGATGCTGGCTTCATAAACAGTGCTTGGGAGTCTGCCCTCTTTTTGTTTTTTTGGAATAGTCTAAGATGCATAGGCGTTAGCTCATCCTTAAATGTTTTGTAGAATTCTCCTGGGAAACCATCTGGTCTGGAGATTTTTTATTAGTGCTTCAATTTCATCAGCTGTTATCGATCTCTTCAGGCTTTCTGTTTCTTCTTCATTCAGTTTTGAAAGAATATATTTCTAGGAATTTGTCCATTTCACCCAGGTTTTCAAATTTCTTGGCATATAGTTCTTTGTAGTAATTTCTTACTGTCCTTTGTACTTCTTTGGTATCAGTTGTAATTTCTCCTCTTTCATTTCTGATTTTATTGATTTGGGTCCTCTCCCTTTTATTCTTGATGAGTCTGATTAAAGGTTTGTTGATTTTGTTTTTCTTTTCAAAGAACCAGCTCCAGGATTTATTGATCCTTTCAATTGTTCTCTTAGTCTCTATATCATTTAATTCTGCTCTGATCTTGGTTATTTCCTTCTTTCTGCTCACTGTGGGTTTTGTTTACTGTTGTTTCTCCAGTTCTTGTAGATGCTGTGTTAGATTGTTTTTTGAAATGTTTGTGTCCTTTTAAGGTAGGCCTGTATTGCCATGAACTCCCCTCTCAGAACTGACTTTGCTGTATCCCATAAGTTTTGGATAGTTGTATGTTCATTCTCACTTGCTTCCAGAAAGTTTTTGATTTCTTGCTTTGTCTTGAATTATTAACCCATTCAATGTTTAATAGTATGCTATTCAATCTCCATGAGTTTGAGTGTTTTTGAGTTTTTTTCTGTGAGGTTGGGTTCCAGTTTCAGGCCCTTGTGGTCAGAGGAAGTGTTTGATATAATTTTAATTTTCATTAATTTTTGAAGTTTATTTTGTGTCCTATCATGTGGTCTATCTTTGGAAGTATTCCATGTGCATTAGAAAAGAATGTGTAGTTCACTTCTTTGGGATGAAAGGTTCTATATATATATATATATATATATATATATATATATATATATATATATATCAATTAATTCCATTTGATCTAGGACATTGTTCAATGCCACGATATCCTTGTTGATATTTTGTTTAGAAGATCTATTTTTGACAGTGGGGTGTTAAAATCCCATAGTATAAGTGTGTTGTTGTCTTCATCTTTCTTGAAGTCCTCCAAGTTTTTCCTGTCCATTTGCTTGGAATATTTTTTCCAACCCTTCACTCTCAGTCTGTATAGGTCTTTTTTTCTGTGGTGCATGTCCTATAGGCAACATATGTGCATGACATGTTTTCTTATCCATTCAGCTACCCCATGCCTTTTGACTGGGCCATTTAATCCATTAAGATTAATATTTTAAGGTTATTACTAATAGGTATTTTTGCATTTTTCCCTCTTTGTACCTGTATTCCTCTCCAAAGAGAGAACCTTAAAGGCAGCAAGAGAAAAACAGCTAGTAACATGCAAGGGAGCTCCGATAAGGCTAGCAGCTGATTACTCAACAGAAACACTACAAGCTGGAAAGAAATGGCAAGAAATATTCCAAGTAATGAAAAGCAAAGGGCTGCAACCAAGACTACTCTACCCAGCAAGGATCTCATTTAAATTGAAGGTGAAATAAGGACTTTCTCATACAAAAAAGAATAATAAAAAAGTTTAAAAGAATATATCTCCACCAATTCAGCACTGCAAGAGATACTAAATGGACTGCTTCAAAATGATGGAGCAAAATAGAGAGAGAGGGACACAGGTACAAAGGAAAAATTGGCAATGAATAAGTACCTAGCAATAATGACCTAAAATCTAAATGGATTAAATGACCCAATCAAAAGACATAGGGTAACTAAATGGATGAGAAAACATGACCAGCATATCTGTTGTCTGCAAGAGACTCATCCCAGAACAAAATAGCTACACAGACTGAAAGTGAAGTGATGGGAAAAATATTCCAGTCAAATGGACATGAAAAACAAAAACTGGGATAACAATACTTATATCAGAAAAATGAAATTTCAAAACAAAGGCCATAAAAAAAGACAAAGAAGGACACTGCATAATACTGAAGGGAGTAATTGATCAAGAAGATATAACCCTTGTAGACATATATGCACCCACCATAGGAGCATCTCAATCTATAAGGAAAATCTTCAAGGATTTCAAGAAAGATATAGACAGGAACACACTCATTGTAATGGATTTTAACACCCAATTGTAAACAACAGACGGACATTCCAAGCAAAGAATCACCAAAGATATTGTGACCTGAATGGTACTCTAGATAAATGGACTTAGTTTATATATACAGAACCTTTTACCCCAAAGAATCAAAATACACATTCTTTTCAAATGCACATGGAACACTGTCGAAGATAGATCACATGGTATGACAGAAAACAGGATTCAAAAAATTCAAGAAAATTTAAATCCTATCAAAATCTTCTTGTATCATAATGGCTTGAAACTAGAAAGCAACCCAAGGAAAAAATTCAAAAACATTCTTATACATGGAGACTGCATAACATGTTACTAAATAATGAATGAGCTAACAATGAGATCAAGGAAGAAATCAAAAAGTATCGAGGAAGAAATGAAAATAAACACAAAACTGACAAAAACTTATGGGACACAGCAAAGGCAATCCTGAGAAGGAGGTTCATAAGAACACAGGCATACCTAAAAAAGAGAGAAAAATCTAAAAAAAAAAACCCAAAAAACCTTACTGTATATCTACAAGAGCTAGAGGAATAACAACAAACAAAGCCCAGAGGAGTAGAAGGAAAGGAATAACCAAGATCAGAGCAGAATTAAATGACATAAAGACTAAAAGAACAACTAAAGGATCAATAAATTCAGGTGCTGGTTCTCTGAAAAGATAAACAAAATAGACAAAACTTTGACCAGATTCATCAAGAAGTAAAGAGGACCCAAATAAATAAAATTAGAAATAAAGAGGAGAAATAACAAATGATACCACAGAAATGCAAAAGACTGTAAGACATTGTTACAAACAACTATTGGCCTAGAAATTTCACAACCTCTGTGAAATGGAAAAATTATTAGAAAAATATAATCTTCCAAAACTAAATCAAGAAAAAGCAAAAACCCTGAAAAGACTGATAACAGCTAGTGAAATTGAAGCAGTAATCAAAAAACTCCCAAACAAACAAAAGTCCTGGATCAGATGACTTCACAGGAAAATTTTGCCAGATATTTAGGGAAGAGTTAACTCCTATCATTCTCAAACATTCCCAAAAAATTTAAGAAGATGGAAGACTCCCAAAGTCTTTTTATGAGACCAGTATTTTCTTAATTCCAAAGCCAAATAAAGACACAACAAAGAAAGAAGTCTGCAGACCAACAACACTGATGAACGCAGAAGCTAAAATCCTCAAGAAAACTGACCAGTAACACATGAAAAAGATCACACACCATGGTCAAGTGGGATTCATTAACATCATCAAAATGTCCATACTACCCAAAGCAATTTATAGATTCAATGCAATCCTTATTAAAATACCAATGACATATTTCACAGATATACAACAAACATTTCAAAAAATTATATGAAACCATGAATGACCCCCAAAAGCCACAGCAATTTTGAGAAAGATGAGTAAAGTCAGAGGGATCACAATACCCAATATCAAACTATACTACAAGGTGACTGTAATCAAAACACTCTGGTACTGGCATAAGAACAGACACATAGATCAATGGAACAGAATAGAGAACCCAGAAATAAACCCTTGTCTCCATGGTTAATTAATATTTGACAAAGGTTGCAGAAGCATAAAATGGTTTAAAAATATCCTCTTCAACAAATGGTATTGAGACATCCGGACAGCTACATGCAAAAAATGAAACTCAACCACTAACTGACACCATACACAAAAATAAACTCAAGATGGGTAAAAGAATTAAATATAAACCGTGACACCATGTATGTCCTAGAGGAGAACATAGGGAGGAAAATCTCAGATATTCCACGAACAATATTTTCACTGATATGTTCCCTGGAGCCATGGATATAAGGGAAAGATTAAACATGGGATTTCATCAAAATAAGAAGCTTCTGCATGGCTAAAGAAAACATCATCAAAATGAAAAGGGAACCAACCATATGGGAAAACACATTTGCCAATGATACCTCGGGCAAGGGTTTGATCTCCAAAATATATAAAAAACCCACATGACTCCACACCAAGACAAATGATCAGATTCAAAAAATGGGCAGATGACCTGAACAGACTCTTCTCCAAGGAGGACATAAAGAGGGCACAGAGACATATTAAAGAATACTCAACATCACTAGCCATTAGAAAGATACAAATTAAAACCACAATGAGATGTTAGTTCACACTGGTCAGAATAGACATCATTAACAACTCAACAAACCACAACTGCTCACAAGGTTGTGGAGAAAAGGGAACTTTAATACAATGTTGGTGGGAATGCAGAATGGAGCAGCCACTGTGTAAAACAGTATGGGATTTCCTCAAAAAAGTAAAGATGGAACTGCCTTTTGATTCAGCAATCTCACTGCTGGGACGATACCCTAAGAATCCTGAACACCAATTCAAAAGAACCTATGCACCCCTATGTTCATAGCATTGTTATTTACAATATCGAAGTGCTGGAAACAGCCTAAGTGCCCATTAGTAAATGAGTGCATCAAAAAAATGGTGGTACATTTACACAATGGGATACTATGCAGCAGAAAGAAAGAATTAACCCCTACCTTTCATGACAGCATGGATGGAATAGGAGAGTATTATGCTAAGTGAAATAAGCTAGGCAATGAAAGATGAATACCATATGATCTCACCTATAAGAAGAACCTAATGAACACAACAAACAAGTGAGCAGAATAGAACAAGAGGCATGGAAATAAGGAACATACTAACAGTGACCACAGCGGCTGGCGGAGGGAGATAAGACAGGAAAGAAGGGGAAGGATCTAGTCAAGGAACAGTTATAAATGACCTGTGGACATGGAAAAAAGGGTGGGGACTGATTCTAGGAGTACATGGGTAGGAGGGTTAACAGAGAGCAATGGGGGAAAATTGGGACAATTGTAATAGAACAACAATAAAAAAAGTTAAAAAATGAAGTGTAAGCTATATAGATGGTAAATCATTCATTTGGTAAGTTGAGATATCCTTCACTGAATAAAAGTTAGAAGTCTAGTGGTTTGTTTTTCATAGTACACTTGGTCTCTTTCATTTCTCTATGCTTTACATAGAATATTTATGATCAGCTTGAAGATAGAGATATTATATGAGATATGCAATTCAACTGCTCTCAAATAAGCTTTAGATTACAGATTCTTACATATCACTGGCTTGTAATTTAAGAAAATATATTTCAAAAATTTATGCTCAGAAATAGATGTATCTAATGTGGTAAACATAAGGACATCACTCTAATATCATAATTTACTATGATTTAATAAGAGTACTTAAGTGAATTTTGATTTTGTAATAATCACTAGTAACCAGTCTATTGAGAACACAGCTAAAAAGGATTTGAGGAGATAATTATTAATTACCTGTTATTAATTATAACAAAATTAATTCAACTTCTGCTTTTTTCTGGCACCCTATTTATGGTTCCCTTAAATAACTGTAAAACTGCAAAAAGAAATTATGAGTTCAATTTTTTCAATGCTTACATATGTAGTCATTAGAGAGTTGTATCTCCAAGAGAAGAGAAATACACAAGGAATACTGTACAATCCATGACTCTTTGCCTGGGGTTAATATCACACTGCAGCAAGGAAAGGGAGGCAGAGATTAGTATGCAGCATGCAAGGCCATTAGAAATGGGGACAGAACCAGCCTATGTGGCCGGTGACCTGCAGAATCACATAGGCACCTCACTCAAAAGGGCTCCAATATTGGTTTAATTTTCTGCTCATTTTATCTTGAAATTCTTATGCATTTATTTTTTATTTTGTGTTTTGTAATTGAAATCAAATGGGTAATACATTATGCATGTAAGCAGAGGCGATATTCTGCTGTTCCTTGCTGTCTCATTCACATACAAGCTTTGTGACACCCCATTGGCACAGAATTCTGCTTGGCTCATGCACAGTGCATGAGAGTTCACAGAAAGTGACAGCAAGATGAGTTTATTACATCTGTGACTCTGATGACTCAGAAGTAAGTCTTTTTGTTGTAATTATAGCCTACTTTAAACACAAAAAGGAGGTTTTAAGGAAGTCTCCCATATCTTCTCTTATTCATGTTATTTCCATGTCCTAACCAAACACTTAAGCTAAAATTGATGACAGAGAAGGAAAGAACTGATCAATTCCTAGTTACTTTTCTTTCATTTTTTTCTAACCAGTTGAGCCAAAGGACATCAAGTTAAATTAAATGTGATTTTTGGATTTGGTAATAGCAACATCATTATTGAGAAAAGTTTTGATGAACTTCATATGAAATGCATTGAGAAGTCAATAGATTAAAGAGATAGTAATGTTGGAATAATACATCATACTGGCCTTGCCCATCCACTCCCACCCCATGCTTACCAAGGGGATTTTAAATCTTCATTCTGTTAGAAATTAGATTGCCATCCCTGGTATCTCTTAAGCATCACTCTGATAGCAGATTAAATTAAATCAAGGAAATACGAAATAAATAAAATAAAGTCATTAAAAATACTTCTTCCAGGATAATAATATGATAATAATGTGAATTCTGAAAAAAAACTTTCATTAAATTTGCACTCTGATATAAAATACTTTTGTATTTTGGTAATGGTTATGACTTATAATGGTCATAATAATACTTTGCAGAAATTCTATGAATAAATATGTTTATATCTGAAAAATTATGCATTATATATGAAAATATATGTACTATAATCTTGGTCCAAAAATTAGAAAAGTGGTCATAAAAATAAATGAACTGAATTTACAAAATACTAAAGTGTAATAATTTGAAGATACTTTAAGTAGAAAATGAAAGATCAGTTCAGATAGTTTTTTTCAGAGTGCTGAATATTAATGTAATCTTTCTTTATACTTAGCTAATGACAACTGAGACAATAAAGACACTGGTTAAAATGTTATAATCTGATTTTTAGTTAGTAAAGTCTTATTTTAAAATGATTACCGGTACTATAATTTTTAAAAATGCTGCCACAAGCCATCTGAAAGTAATAATTCCCTCTAATGGAAATAATTGCAAGTCTTGCAGACAATTCTATTTCTGAACATTAGATCTATGTCCAATAAGAGGTGATTATAGCCCTGACTGAGTAGTGGTTCAGTTGGTGGGAGCATTGTCCCATACAACAAAAGGTTGTGGGATTGATCCCCAGTTGGGGAGGCAGTCAATAGATGTTTCTCTCTCTTTCCCTCGCTATCTCTTTCTCCATCTGTCTACCTTCTTCTCTATCTAAAATCGATAAAAAACATGCCATCAGGTGAGGAGTAAAATAAGAAAAAATCCTAAATATATAATAGGAGGATGTGGGAAACAGTGTAGAGGATGAGAACTGAAACAAGACAAAATGATACCTGTTCTTGCACTCTTCGTGGTGGCATACTACCTCTCTTGTTAGAGTGTCATATATAATTTGACATTTATAATCCCTTATACTTAAATTGTTATAAATACAAGGCAAATATTAAGTTCATTTTTAAAGGTACTGTGTATTCTCTCTGTTGTATAAATTTCCTGTATCTAACACACTGCTGAGTTCCACATATACTAGGTACTAAACTCCCACTCACTGATTTTATTTAAAGCTCTTGAGCAAACAAATAACATCTTGTGGTAATGGTGAAATAAAAAAGAAATCCTCATAGGTTGTTCAAATAAGAGCCAATAATATAACTGCAAGGGAATTTAAAATACAATTATGCTTTATTATAGCATAGTTCTCTGTGTCATGGATTCATAAATTTTGATCTCAACAATCATATAAAATTTAAATGATGCCTTATCATACAGGCTATGGATGTGGCCTCCGAGTATCAGCATTCTACTGGGGCTCCCTAGCACTGGGTATAGTACCCTGTTGGGTGCATTAAAATGCAAACTTCTATCAGAATATTGCTAAAACAGAGATAAAGATAAGAAGAAAGAACCTTTGAAATAATAAGTTTCTACTGCACATTAAGAGATTTTTTCACAATCCTTCAATGAATGGTACTTATCAAAGTCTATGTGATAGAGCATCTGTCATCAGCAATGAATGACTGAATCATCAAGTGGTTAGATTTGAGAACGTTTTAATGCCTGATAATGAAGGCAACTCAGTAAAATAATATATCCCACTCATCTTGTCAGAGACATCCTCTGCAGTTACCCAGAAAAGCTATTCCTGATCTTTTACTTTGATACAGTTCGTGTTTAAGACTGCAACTGTGGATTTCAGCCTAAAGATTTTTTAACCCCCTTATCTTCCCTGGCTAATAGGATATAGAGAGAGTTTACAGACAATTCTTCCCTCCCTCAGCGCTTTGAATATGTCACCCCACTGCCCTCTGGCTTCCATGATTTCAGAAATTGGCTGTTAATCTTATTGAGCATTCCTGGCATATGGCAGGTCACCTCTGTTTTGCTTCTTGAAAGGTTCTTTCTTTGACTTTTGACATTTTCACTATGATGTGCCTAGCTGTGGCTCTTAAGTTTGTAAAACCACTCGGAGTGTGCTCAACTTCTCTGATGTATAAATTACTGTCATATATAAAATTAAAAATTCAGGCATTATTTCTTTAAATATGCTTTATCCCCTTTCTTCTGCCCACCTTGGGACTATGACTATGTATGCATTAAAGTACTGATGATGTCTCACAGATCTGTGAAGCAATGTTCAAATATCTTAATTATTTTTTTCTTTCTGGTTCTCATACTGTTCTTATTATTGACTTACTCTCAAGTTCTGTGATTCTTCTCCTTTGAGTTCTGCTGTTGATCCCCTTTTTGTGAATTTTTAAATGTCAATAATTATACTTTTCAATTCCAGAACCTTTTATTGTTTTTTCTTATATTATTTTAGTCTCTTTATTGATATCCTCTATTTGTTGATAAATGATAGTCTTATTTTCCTTTATTTATTTCCAGATGGATTATTAATTCTTCAAATTTTTTATAATAATTGAGTAGTAAATCCAACATTTGAATCTTCTCAAAGACAATTTCTGTTAAGATGTTTTCTTGTTTACTTCCTATACTTTACTGTTTCTTTGTGACTCATATTTTTTGTTGTTGTTGAAAACTGAATGTAGTAGATAATATAATGAGGCAACCCTGGGAATCAGATTTCCCTTTTTAAGAGTTTATCTTTTTTGAGTTTTTCTATTGCATTTTTGGTTATTGTTGATGTTTGATGACTATGTGGCATTCCTGTACTAACTCTTT
>PVJD01017843.1:0-16286 GCA_004026545.1 Mormoops blainvillei | reverse complement strand
TGCCCCACCCTCAATCCTTTCCCCCTTTGGCTTTGTCCATGGGTCTTTCATACATGTTCCTTGATGACCCTTCCCCTTCTTTTCTCCCAATACCCCCCTCCCCCAACCCCTCCGGTTACTGTAAGTTTGTTCTTTATTTCAATGTTGCTGGTTATATTTTGCTTGCTTGTTTGTTTGGTTGATTAGGTTCCACTTATAGGTGAGATCATATGGTATTTGTCTTTCACTGCCCAGCTTATTTCACTTAGCATAATGCCCTCCATGTCCATCCATGCAGTTGCGAAGGGTAGTAGCTCCTTCTTTCTTTCTGCTGTGTAGTATTCCATTGTGTAAATGTACCATAGTTTTTTGATCCACTCATTTGCTGTTGGGCACTTAGGTTGCTTCCTACACTTGGCTACTGTAAATTGTGCTGCTATGAACATTGGGGTGCATAGGTTCTTTTGAATTGGTGCTTCTGGGTTCACAGGGTATAATCCCAGCAGTGGAATCACTGGGTCAAAAGGCAGTTCCATTTTTAGTTTTCTGAGGAAATTCCAAACTGTTTTCCGTAGTGGCTGCACCAGTCTGCATTCCCACCAACAGTGAACTAGGGTTCCCTTTGCTCTACAATCTCGCAAGCACTTGTTGTTTATTGATTTGGTTATGATGGCCATTCTGACTGGTGTGAAGTGGTATCTCATTGTGGTTTTAATTTGCATCTCCGATGGCTAGTGATGCTGAGCATCCTTTCATATGTCTCTGGCCCTTGTGTACGTCCTCCTTGGAGAAGTCTCTGTTCAGGTCCTTTTTCCATTTTTTAATTGGATTGTTTGTCCTCCTGGAGTGGAGTCATGTGAGTTCTTTATATATTTTGGAGATTGAACCCTTGTCTAAGGTATCATTGACAAATATATTTTCCCATACGGTTGGTTCCCTTTTCATTTTGCTGATGTTTTCTTTAGCTGTGCAGAAGCTTCTTATTTTGATGAAGTCCCATTTGTTTACTCTTTCCTTTATGTCC
Organism: Mormoops blainvillei; assembly: GCA_004026545.1. Classification (NCBI taxonomy): domain Eukaryota; kingdom Metazoa; phylum Chordata; class Mammalia; order Chiroptera; family Mormoopidae; genus Mormoops; species Mormoops blainvillei. The sequence goes on along the minus strand of PVJD01017843.1, from coordinate 15,283 downwards.
CTTGCTCCAGGGGACATATCAGTGAAAATATTACTGAGTAGAATATCTGAGATTTTCCTGCCTATGTTCTCCTCTAGGACTTTTATTGTGTTGCGACTTATATTTAAGTGTTTTAGCCAGCGTGAGTTTATTTTTGTGTATGGTGTAAGTTGGTGGTTGAGTTTCTTTTTTTTTTTTTTTTGCATGTAGCTGTCCAGATCTCCCAACACCATTTGTTGAAGAGGCTATTTTTACTCCATTTAATGCTTCTGTCCCCTTTGTTGAATTTTAATTGATCATAGATGTCTGTTTCCCATTCAGTGGGTGTTCGGCAGAGAGTGAAACACACAGGAGGCTTTGTAGTGCTGCGAGGCTGGGGAGAGAAGGAGAGTGCCCCCTCCAAGGAGGACACCCCTGTTCCCGGGTTTCCAGGGTTTTTATTGAGGCTGGTTACTAAGGTTGCACAGAATTGCTAAAAATTGCATCTGTTCCCAGGGTATAGGAGGAGAGGGGTGAGAGAACGGTCAGGTAATGTTCACCAGGACAACCAGAAGGGATGGAACACCGGTTCCCCTTCCATGGCCTCGTTCATGCTAAGTTCTGCGTTTGGAACTCTGCTCTTGGTGTCACAGGTACACACACCAAGGGGCCCGAACTCCCACACATAGATACATAGGTTTATTTCTGGGCTCTCTATTTCATTCCATTGATCTGTGTCTGTTCTTATGCCAGTGGCCTTGTAATATAGTTTGATGTCAGGTACTGTGATCCCTCCTACTTTGTGCTTCTTTCTCAAAATTTCTGTGGCTATTTGGGGTCATTTATGGTTCCATATACATTTTTGAAATGTTTGTTCTATATCTGTGAAATATGTCATTGGTATTTTAATAAGGATTGCATTGAATCTATAAATTGCTTTGGGTTGTATGGACATTTCGATAATGTTAATTTTTCTAATCCATGAACATGGTATATGCTTCCGCTTATTTGTATCTTCCTTAATTTCTTTCTTCAGTGTACTGTAGTTTTCTGAGTACAGGTCTTTTACCTCCTTGATTAGGTTTATTTCTAGTTGCCATAGTAAATGGGATTTTTTCCCTGATTTCTGATTCTGATATTTCATAGTTGTTGTGCAAAAATGTCTTCAATTTCTGGATATTGACTTTGTATCATGCTGTTTTGCCAAATTCATTTAGTAGGTCGAGTAGTTTTTTGGTGGACTCTTTCATGTTTTCTCTGTAGAATATGATATCATCTGCAAACAATGACAGTTTTACTTCCTCCTTTCCGATTTGGGTTCCTTTTATTTCTTTTTATTGTCTGATCACTGTGGCTAGGACTTCCAATACTATGTTGAATAGAAGTAGTGAAAGTGGACACCCTTGTCTTGTTCCCAATCTTAGTGGGAAAGATTTAGTTTTTACCTGTTGAGTATGATGTTCGCTGTAGGTTTTTCGTATATGGCCTTTATTATGTTGAGGTATACTCCCTTTATTCCCACCTTGCTGAGTGCTTTTATCATATATCAGTGCTGCACCTTATCAAATGTTTTTTCTACATCTATTGATATGATCACATGATTTTTGTCTTTCCTTTATTTATGTGTTGTATTACATTTGTTGATTTGCAAATATTGTACCATCCTTGCATCCCTAGGATGAATCCCACTTGATCATGGTGTATGATCTTTTTAATTAATGTATTGCTGGATCCAGTTTGCCAGTATCTTGTTGAGGATTTTAGCGTCTATGGTCATCTACGATATTGGCCTGTAGTTTTCTTCTTTGTTGTATCTTTTTCTAGTATTGGGATTAGGATGGTGCTGGCCTCATAAAAACAGTTTGGGAGTCTTCCCTCTTCTTGGATTTTTTGGAATAGTCTGAGAAAGATAGTGGTTAGCTCTTCCTTAAATGTTTTGTAAAATTCTCCTGTGAAACTGTCCGGTCCAGGGCTTTTGTGTGTCAGGAGTTTTTCGATTAGTGCTATGATTCCACCAGCTGTTATAGGTCTGTTCACGCTTTCTGCTTCTTCTTCATTCAGTTTTGAAAGATTATATTTTTTGAGAAATTTGTTCATTTCATCCAGGTTTTCAAATTTCTTGGCATATTGTTGTTCTTAGTAATTTCTTACAATCCTTTGTATTTCTGTGGTATCAGTTGTAATTTCTCCTCTTTCAATTATGATTTTATTTATTTGGGTCCTCTTTCCTTTGTTCTTCATGAGTCTGCTTAAAGGCTTGTCAATTTTGTTTATCTTTTCAAAGAACCAGCTCCTGGATTTATTGATCCTTTGAATTCTTCTTTTAGTCTCTATGTCATTCAGTTCTGCTCTGATCTTGATTATTTCCTTCCTTCCGCTTGCCCTGGGCTTTGCTTGTTGTTGTTTCTCTGGTTCTTGTAGATGTAGGTTTAGGTTGTTTATTTGAAATATTTCTGTCTTTTTCAGGTAGGCCTGTATTGCTATGAACTTTCCTCTCAGGACTGCCTTCGTTGTGTCCCACAGATTTTGGACTGTTGTATGTTCATTTTCATTTGTTTCCAGAAACTTTTTGATTTCTTCCTTGATCTCATTATTGAGCCATTCATTGTTTAATAACATGTCATTCAGTCTCCATGAGTTTGAATGTTTTTGAGATTTTTCCTTGAGGTCAGTTTCTAGTTTTAAGCCCTTGTGGTCTGAGAAAATGCTTGTTATGATTTCAGTTCTCTTGAATTTGTTGAGGCTTGTTCTGTGTCCTATCATGGACTCTATCTTTGAAATGTTCCATGTGCATTTGAGAAGAATGTGTATTTTGCTTTTCTGGGATGAAAGGTTCTATATATATCAGTTAAGTCCATTTGATCTAATGAATCATTCAGTTCCACAATATCCTTGTTGATATTTTGTTTAGAAGATATACCCGTTGTTGACAGTGGGTTGATAAAATCCCCTACTATAATTGTGTTACTTTCTATATCTTTCTTGGTGTCCTCCAAGATTTTCCTTATATATTTTGGTGCTCCTATGATGTGTGCATATACATTTACAATGTTTATGTCTTCTTGATGGACTCTTCCTTTGAGCATTACGAAGTGTCCTTCTGGGTTTCTTTTTATGGCCCTTGTTTTGAAGTCTATTTTGTCTGATAGAAGCACTGCTACCCCAGCTTTTCTTTCCTGTCCCTTTGCTTGGAATATTTTTTTCCAACCCTTTACTTTCGGTCTGTGTAGGTCTTTTGTTGTGAGGTGCGTCTCTTGTAGGCAGCATATGTGTGGGTCCTGATTTCTTATTCATTCAGCTGCCCTTGTCTTTTGACTGGGGCATTTAATCCATTTACATTTAAAGTTATTATTGATAGGTACTTACTCATTTTTTTTCCCTTTGTACCTGTGTTCTGCTCTCTCTTTCCCACTCCTTTTCTTCAATGTCTTAAGGTAGCCACTTTAGCATATTTTGCAACACTGGTGGAGGTATGTTCTTTTACCTGGGAAACTCCTTATTTCTCCTTCCATTTTAATTGAGAGCCTTGATGGGTAGAGCAGCCTTGGTTGCAGGCCTTTGCTTTTCATTACTCAGAATATTTCTTGCCATTTCTTTCTGGCTTGTAGTGTTTCTGAAGAGAAGTCAGATGCTAGCCTTATCAGGGTTTTCCTGTTTCTCCCTTCCTGCCTTTAAGGTTCTCTCTTTGTCTTTGATATCTGCCATTTTAATTATGAGTGTCTTGGAGTAGGTCTCTTTTGGTTCCTCTTGATTGGGACCCTCTGTGCTTCCTGGACTTGTGTGACTGTTTCTCTCTTCCAATTAGGGAAGTTTTCCATCATTACTTTTTCAAGCAGGTTTTCTATCCCTTGTTCCTCTTCTTCTCCTTCTGGTACCTCTGTTATATGGATATTATTATGTTTCATGTTATTCTGCATTTCCTTTAACCCCTTTTCATTCTTTCTGAGTCTTTTTTCATTTTCTTGCTCTTTCTGGGAGCTTTTTTCTACCATGTTCTCCAGCTCCCTGATTCAATCCTCTGCTTTATCTAGCCTGCTTTTGACTCCTTCTACTCTATTCTTCAATTCAGAAATTGTATTCTTCATTTCCTCTTGGTTCTTGTTGGTAGTTTCTATGTCCTTTTTCATTCTGACATAGTTCGCAATAAGTTCCTCATAGTTTCCCTGTAGTCTTTTGTAATTCTCACTGAGCTCACTGAGCTCACTGAGCTACCTTATAACTGTTGCTCTGAACTCAATATCTGATAGTTTTCTTGCCCCTATTTCATTTAGTAGTCTGGGGATTCCTCCTTTCCTTTGGATTGGGGGTTGTTTCTTTGTCTTCCCATTATTTGTGAGACTCTTCTTTATTTGCTCCTGCTTCTAAATTGACCTGTTCTGACTTCCTGGCTTTGTGGTGTGAACTTCTATGGTAGGGGACCTGTGAGATTCAGTGGTGCAGTCTCCTTGATCTCCTGAACTTGATGCTATTAGGATGCCCTTTATGCCATTTATGTTGACTCTCTGGAAGTAATTGGGTTTTGATTATTGTTTGATTGTTCTTTGGTGGGTCCTTCCCTCCATCTGATTGGCTGTAGGTCACTCAGCCCACCATGGGTTGTGTGTTGTTGGGCAGGTACTGCCAGAACAAAACCACAAAGCCCAGGAAACAAACCCACGGCCACAAAAATAACTCCCCCCTGTGATCCCATTATCAACAGCAAATGAATGAATATTAATAAGGCTGTAAAGAGGTTAAGACTAGTATAAGAAAGGAGAGAAATAAACTATAGTATAAAATCTAGTGACTTAATATGCACAAACTTGATGGACAAGAAATGAATGTTAAAAAGTTCTGTAGTAAAGAAAATATCGCAAATCATGGAGAAGACCACAACGGATTTCATCTCGGTAGCCTCTAGTATTTACCACTGTTTTTTCTTTCTGGATCCTCCTCTGGTGATGTCAGATGTTGACCCTGTCTGACCTTAGGCAGTCTGTTCAAGACTTCCAGAAATCCATTTTCCATGGCTGTCTCCATTAGTTGTTAATCTAGTCACTCTGCACTCAACATTCAGACCTAAGCACCATAGGGTGGGACAGAATCCCTCCCCGGGTCAGGGCTATTGTTTCTCCTCAGGCTGCTGCTGCTGGAAGGGGAGTGGTCTGCCTGAGCCTGATGGCAGCTGCTGTATGGGAGATGACTCAGCGCCAGGATTCTCGTGGCTACTCTGTTAGTTCTCTCCCCAAAGTCTCCATCCCAGTCTCTCCTCAGGTGTCTCTAGTTCACTCTGCTCCCCTTTGTGAGGGATCTACTGTCTGTGGCTGCTACTCTGCACTCAGCAGTCAGGCTTAAGCACCACAGGGCCAGGGCAGAGCCCCTCCTGGGGGTGGGGCTACTGTTTCCCCTCAGGCTACTGCTGCTGGGAGGGGAGTGGTCTGCCTGAGCAAGATGGCTGCTGCCACATGGGGGATGGCTCAGCACCAGGATTCCGGTGGCTACTCTGTCAGTTCTCTCCCCAAAGCCTCCACCCCCAGTCTCTCCTCTGACATCTTTAGCCCACTCTGCCTCCACCTTTGCCAGAGCCCAGGGTAAGTGGCTGCAAATGAAAATTTATGCATTGGCCCTTTAAATGGCTCTTTGTTTCTCCAGGCGCCTGTCTGGCAGTGAGCAATCCTGTTGCTTTTTGCAGCTGGCTGTTATCTGTGTACTTTTTGGGCTCTGGTGCTGTAGGCTGGGGATTCTGCTTATGGTTTAGACCCCACTCTTCTCAGGGGGATCCAACCGGCCGTGTAAATAGCCCTCTGGTGCTGTGGCCTGTGGGTGCCCAGCCAGCCTTCTCGAGTCTCTGCGACACTCCTTACCAGTCAGGTTGTGCTGAAACTGATTCTTCTGTCTCTCCGTGGTTAAAAGGCTTCTCTCTCGCTATTTTTCAGTTGTTTGTTCTGGGTGAATTCTCCACAATTTATTTGTAATTCCAGATTGGTCCTGGGAGGAGGTCAGTGTGACTTCCATTCAGTCCTCCACCACCTTGCTGTCCCTAATCAAAAAATACAATTTCCATGCAGCAGAGAACATCAGTATTGATGCATAAAGAATTGGATTTAGGCCCTGGCTGGTGTGGCTCAGTGATAATTTATTGTTAATAATGGCTTTGTTTGACAACATGCTATGAAAATTTCATAAAACTCAGCGATTTGCTTTAGGGAGCCAGTACACCACTCTCTCTGGGATACCTGTTTGTTTGGATTTTTCTTTTTCACTGAAGGACATTTTTTCATTGCTTTTAGTGAGGGAAGAAGGGAGAGAAGAAGGGAAAGAGAGAAACATCAATATCAGAGAGGAACATCAATTGCTTGCCTCCCATATGCTCTGGACCAGGGATTGAACCCACAACCTTGGTATGTGCCCTGACCGAGAATCAAACCTGCAACCTTTTGGTTATGGGATGATGCTCCAATCAACTGAGCCACAATGGCCAGGGTAGGATACCTGTTTTGAAATCTAGGATTCCAGGGAATGTAGTTTGAACAACTGATGTATACCTCCTAATTTTACAAGGTGAGGGAAATTAGAGGCTGTGACCTTTCCAGGTTCATAGAACTAGAAGAAATGCACTGTGGCCCAGGTTAGAGGGCATATTCCTTTCCTTGTGGTAGAGAACTTGTTCTCCTCTCCTCTGAAGACACAAAACTGAGCTATATTCCACAACTCCCCTTGCATCTAGGTGAACCATGTGATTGATTTTGGTGGGTGGAATATGAGCCTAAGCAAAGTGCTGATTCCAGGCCTGCTTAACTGCAAGCCATTCAGTGTGACTCTCTATGGTCTCTATCCTCACCCCCAGCCACTTGGCAGGGAGTGAATGAATATGGGGTCTAAGAGGTGGAAGAGCCACATATTGGAAGGAACCAAATTTCTGAATCACCGGACATGAATCACTGGACAAGAGCCACCTAGGATAGGTATTCAACTAGGTACCTCCACATTAGATGTGTGAGTGAGAAATAAACTTTTATTGTGTTAAACCACTGGGATTTGGGTTGTTTCTTGCAGTATCTAGTGCTGTTTACATGGATTAATACACCTCAGAAGTAAACAACATAAAACAGTCCGACTTAAGTCATAGGATATGAATTTATAACTGAAAAGAAAGAAAGAGAAGGGGAGGCAATAAAGAACAAGCCATCCAGAGGATGTAAAACTGTGGAAGTATAAAGGCAGAGCACAGAACAGAAATCTGGCGAACAGATGAGTCTGTGGGGTCTTGGCTGTGGTATGACTGCAGGTGCGAAGTGTAATGATACTAACACTGATGATCGTATTAGTCAGCACTCTTCAGTGTGAATAACAGCATCAACTGGAGCTAGCCTGAGCTTGCAAAAGGAACATTTAGTTTAAGAACATAGGAACATCTCACGAATGCCAAGGATGGGGACAGAGCAGGGCCTAGAAACCACACAGACCCTGTCACTGTCCCTTATCTCTGTACTATTTTCATGCATGCTTCATTGCAGACCAGCTTTATCTGCTATGTACCTTCCACAGTGACTGGAAAGTGGCTGTCTCCCAGCTCCTGGATTCACTGCTACAGGCCCAGCCGGCCACACTGAACTGGCTCTCCATTTGTTCTAATTCCACAGAGACTGAATTAGCTGTCTTTGGACCTTAATTCCAGAGTCCAGAGAGACTCTAACTGACCCAGTGTGGTCAGTTGTGCTTCCTGGTTGAATCCAGGGAGGTGATGGCCAGGAGGAGATGTCATATTGTTGGCTGCCAGGGGCCTTCCTCCTGCCGGAAGGGAGGTAATTCCCTGAGAAAGTGAAGTAATTGTTGACTTAAAAGTGGTCGGTTTTAAAAAACTTTTTGGCAAAGAGGGACAGCTCTTGAGGAAGAGGGAGGAAGAGGCTGGACTTTGCTTGAGGTTCTTCACCTAAACCTACCTGCTGGGTGACTCACTCTGCCCTTCTGTGGAGGTACAAGGCCTGGGGCAGGAGAGACGGCTTCCTCTATGCAAGGGGAATGCTCTGAGTGCAGGTGAGGGCTCCCTTCTTCCTCTCTCCCCTTCCCAACATCCAGACCTGCTAGCTCTCTGTTCCTTGTGTCTGACAGAAACAGTGCCAGATGGAGCCATACTGCAGCCTAAGGCAAGAGGAAAAACAACACCAGTCTTACCTTTATTTTGTTCTTCCCTGATTTCTTGCATTGATTTTGACTTTAAAAATATTGCCTTAGCATAGTCTTTATGTCTATTACTGAGTGTTTGGTACTCTCTTATTTCGTGCCTGAGGTGAGCGCCTCACTTTTCTCACCCTCCTCACCCTGATCCTAGCTCTGCCTGTCAGAGGTAGTTGAAGAATAACCTGAGATCCACTTCCTTACCTCAGCAGCAAGCCCTTCCTGGCTTCTTGGGTTAAAGGTTTAATTCAATGTGGTTTTGAAAAATAAAATTGTTTTCTGCATATACTTGTATGCATGCAGAGTATCACTGAACAGTTACCCAAGACACTAGTAATACAGATTGCTTCTTGGGAGGGTAAATAGGAGTGAGAGGAAGAAAGAAAGAGAGATTTGCCTTAGCAATGTAGTTTTAAGGAAAACTGTATTAAGATAAATATTTTTTCTTATTAAAAAATCTGTATTTGTTCACTTTAGAAAATTAGAAATTACAGATAGAGTAGGAAACAGAAACTAAAAAAAAAAATTACTGGGTGATGAGATTATGAAACTAAAACAATTTATAATCTCATCATCCAGCAATATTTTGTTAATATCTTAGTGTTTATCTTTTTCTATTTATCTATGCAGATTACCAAAATAGTATGTTTGTGAATAACATTTTATGTTCAGTTTTTTATTTAACACACATATAATATGCAGTTTAAACATATTCTGTTTAACATGCCCTTTTGTTGCATATTGTTTATTTCCAAATTTGCACAATCAAAAGCAGCGTTAAGTTGAACAACCTTGCTCTGGAAACTTTTGCACATGCCTAATTACTTCCTTAGGCTGAATTTCTAGAACAGGGCTTGCTGGTCCCAAGAGAATGAAGTCACTTTGAGATTTTTGGTACATACTGCCAGGCTACCCTTTAAAAACCTGTACTGTTTATACTCATACAATGCGTATGAGTCTTCCTGTTAACTTTAAAACCCAAACCATTCGTGGCCTGAGCAGAACTTGAAGTGAATATGCCGAAACCTATACAACCTGAACATGACTATAATGTTCTCATGGTAAAAATCAGTCACATCATCAATGTCCAGCCTGTACTGGGACACTGGAGATGTCATGGAGGAGGAGCTCACGTAAAGTTTGGGGATAGAAGCTAGGGTCCCAGAAGGAGAATTACACAGAAGTTGACCCCCTTTCTCTCAACTGCAATAATTAGAGCTTTAATCTACCGGGTGGATGACAAAGAGCCTCTTCCCCACTTATCCCACCTCTCATCACCTTCTAAACTTTTTCTAAATTCTACCCTTTTCTTCAAGTTTTAGACACTCGATTCCCTTGGGTCTCCCAAGGAACATTTTAGATGATGAAAATCACCAAGACGTAATACCCTCTTTTAAAAAGCATTAATAAAGGCTTTTCTTTTCAAATGTGCCACTTGCTATTTCCCCAAGTCTCAGATTTATACATTCCACAAATTAGGACCATCATTTTATCAGGAGGACCTCAAGAAAGCTGCTGGTGAAATTCTATTTCAGACTGACTTCCTTTTCTCCTTGTGGGCTCTGGATTCAGCGAGCTTTTTGTCCCCTTTTGCAGCTGCCTGTTCTGCCTTTTGGGATTTTCTTTTTCTGAATAGAAGATACCATTTAGAATTCTAATTAGAGTTTTGATTATCTTACCTTGGGAGTTAAGACGAACTAGGTGAAGAAGTTTCACTTTGTGCTCTCTGTGCATGGGATCTTCTTGGTAGATTTTATCTCCCCCCAACCCCCCGCCACCACCCCACTGCTGGGAAAAGCCAGAGGTCAAGGCCATTTCATTGTCCAAGGTTCCAATAGTGGCTCCAAAGATATCATGAGTTCAAAACAACTTTCTGGGGTCCATATGAATGTTTTGGTTTATTGTACATCCTCAGAAATAAATAGGTGGAGTTTGAGGAAGGAGAGTAGAGAATGTCTGAGTGTTGGTTCTGTCGTTGGGTGCTGTGAGTGGTATTAGATTCATACTTCTCCTCTGGCTCTCATCAGCCTCTTTCTTCAGGTTTGTTGTAAGCCTAGATCTGTGAGAGTCTTTTATTTACCCAGGGGCTCACAATAGACAAGGGGGGTGGGTGGGAGACTGGTGCCTTTTCTACCTTTTCCTTTTGTCCATGCACACAATAAATAAACAGCTTTCTTTTCTTTTTTACTTGCTTCACATTACAGAGTGTTTGACTGAGATAAGCCATTTGAGTGGACCGAGGAGAATAGAAATAGGCGATAAATGATTGAAGTTGGTCCACTGAAGTCATTCTCCAGCAGCCTCCAAGATTATCTCCCTATGTCCTCACTGTTCCTGGAGCACACACACAATGTTACTCACTTGAAAGGATATTTAAACCACTAGTTAATAGAAAGAAGGAAGGTGGGTAATGAAACCAACTAACATGTACCAGGTATAAAGATTCAGGCAATGTCATGAAGTTCTCAAGTGTTATTCTGAATCTATATAGAAATGTAAATGTACTGATTTTTAGAACCCCTCTTCAAGCTCTCTTCTAAGAGCACCAAGAGTAAGAAGCTCTATCCCCCATTTTTACTAAGGCTTTGAGTGGAGCATCTCAGTTCTCATCTCTCTGAGCACTGGAGACCCCTTTGGGTAGAGCATGAGGTATACATTCTTCTTAAGCTAAAAATGATCAGTGGGGAATGGGCACCTTTTCCCAGTATTTGGAAAACGTTAAGTTAACGGAGAGAATTTTCTCTTTAAATTTCATTTCCTTAAGGCTTTCACACCAGATTCTCCCCTTATCTAAATTAGAATCTGGTAGTAGATGGTGTCTGATATTGCACAAAAAGATTTATGTTGAGGTATTTCAAGTTTAATATGTCTATATTTCATGAAGTTCCGTAAAGAGGAACACAACTGATAGTTGTATAGCCATAAAGGACAAGCTTGATTAACCCTGGAATAGGTGATACATATGCTTCTTAACTCATTTAGGGGCATTTACATCTTGGTGGGTCTCTTTCATGGTATGTATTTGTACACATATTCCATGTGCCTCTAAACAAAGCACAAGCAAACTTCAGCAGAGGGACAAATCACTCAACACTCTGGCCCCTGTGTTCCTTGATCTCCTCACACCCAGCCATGTGTCTTTTTATTCTTCCTTGCCTCTCACTCCTATCCATGATCATACTCTGAGCCTTGCAGTCAACAGAAACCTCACCACTCCTCAAATCCAAATTTCAAATATTTTCTAACCCACCTTCTCTTCTTCCTCCTTTTTTTGCCTGGATACCTCCTCTACCATAGATCTTTAACTTCATGGAGACCCTTAATCTTTTGACCTTATTGGTTTCCCATTTTCTATGAGCACCTACCTAGCTGTACTTCTTTCCTCATCAGCCTAGATTCTATGGTCTCTCATTATAATTCCTTCACTAATACCCTCAGTTCCTTTGCTCCTCTCTCCCTTCATTAAACTTGTCTTGCAAAACTCCTCTGTTGGACTTGTAAATACTGCTTTCCTTCTCTGTGCCTACTCCTAGGCAGCTAAACATTAATGAAGAAAGTCACAAAACAATTTTTAAAAAAAATTAAATTTATGATGACACATTTCTGTTGGGCTTTCAGCATTGTTTGGCTATCTATCCTATGCTGCCCTTGCAGTATAATTACTCTCCTATCCATTTTCCAAGATAACCATTTCATGCCTTCTCTTCTTTCTTCAAACTCCCCATCCCTTACCTCACACTCATTCCCAGTTGATGATCTCAGTCTTTTTTGAGGAATAGAAACTATTGGATACTGATTCCCTACTGAACCTACAAATCCACCTGCATCAGCAACAATTTTCTCCTACCTTTCTAGTACAATGGGAAAGTATCTCTTCCCTATTAAAGGTCAATTCTTCCTCAGATACTCTGGTTCTGACTTCTGTCACTTTCTCATAGATTGTATTTCTTTGGTTATCCACTGTCTCTACTGCATCATTAATTTCTGCCATGCTACCATGTCACTCACTTCACACAAACATGCTCTAGCATCTCCTAACTTACAAAACATCAAAAACAGTGATAGTAATAATCTTCCTTTGAACCTACCAATCTATCTATTGCTTTATCTCTATTTTGCTGGGGGAAGGAGTTTGTTTTAGTCTCACACCTCGTATTTATGACTCAACTCATTACCATCTGGCTTCTACCTCCACATACGTCCACGTGATGAGACCTCCTCACAGAGTTCTTCTGTAACCATAGCATCTAAAGAACATATACACCTTCTCCCTTAGTACTTTATTTCTTTGCTTCATTGAACTCAGTGTAATGCAGAGATTTTTGTTTGTTCATTTTTCCATAATCTTTACCAAAATTTAAATTCTGAGAGCAGGAACCATGATTTCTGTGTTTCTCATCATGTCCCTATGCCAGGTACAGTGCCTGATTTCACTAACATTTGTAGAATGGATGGATGAATAAACAATGAATGTTACATAACGATGCTCACCATGCCCAGCCCATTCAATACGTTTCATGAATCTCAGCTCACCTTTTGATCTGAGTCTTTTTCTTTCTGGGATATAAGTGGGCGGAAATCTGAAACTGTTTAAATGGTTTCTCATGGAAGACCAGTGTGTTCCCAAATTGACCAAAGTGTTCTTTTTTATTTTATTTTTTAGGATTTGTCCTGACTGCTCCAGTCCAACAGTCACTGTAGAGTAGGTAACATGGCTTCTAGGAGAAACAAGGACTGCGAAGAAATGGATTGAATCCAAGCACTTGAATGCCACTTGTGAGTTGTATCATCTTGGGCAAGACACAGCCCCCTCTGATCCTCCATTTCCTTGTCCATAAAATGCAAAATAATATCTGTTTAATCTACTTAAAAGGGATGCAGTGGTGATTAAGTGGGTTAGTGTAAGCGAAAGATCTTTGTAAATTGTAAAGCATTGAATAACTAATTTCCAGAGTTTCATGGAACTCTTCTTGTCATGAACTAAACAGTGACTTTCAGATCCCTCCAGGAATGATTTAAATAATGCACTTCCATAGTGCTTGACCTCTGCTGGGAGGGGGCTTCACTGAGGTCCTGTAACCTTCTCCCACCTCCACCTCCTGCCATACTTGTTCTTTTCCCGTAGTGAACACACATGTCAACTGTTTCTGCTCCATTATTCAGTTTCTGTCCAGTAGGACAGATGGAATGTGGGGCTCACTAGCCAATGGGTCAGAACTGTGCTCCGGAACCAGTGGGTGATATTTCTTGTTTGGGTCCTCCAAGGCTGACAGTCTGGAGCAGGTCACACACCCACTGCTCAATGGGCCCCTGCCACCCTTAGTCCTGCTGGAAGGGAACAGGAGCCAGCCTTGCCCTTCACCGTGTCTGCTCAGATACTTGAGTTGACTTAAGTATACCAGTCTTAGACCCCACAGGAGGAGATCCTCTCAGCCCTTCCAGGTTGCTCAATACCTTGTCTCACAGACTACACTGCGGTAGGTGCTCAGTGCCAGTGCTGGGTGTCAAGGAGGCTGTGTCATCTAGGTCGGCCAGGAGTTCTCTACTATATGCACCCTAATGTAGTCCTGCCTCCAGGCTTTCTCCCGGAAAGCTCTTCTTCCACAATACTCCTGAGATAAATTTTTCATCGCTTACCCCAGAATTCAGGGCCCTTCACAATGTGGCACGAAACATCCTCTCTAGGCCTCTTGCCCATCACACCTTAAGTCTCTGTTCTAGCCTCTCTGCTCTACTCACTGTTCACTGCATACACTTCCTTGCTCTGCCTCACTCTCCATGTCCTCTAGAGACACCCCAAGGAGCCTTCCTTCCTTCATTTGGCCCATGTTCTCTTAAGGCAAAGGCTTTTGACATCTGCATGGCACAGAGTAGCATCTTCTTTGCTGACTCGCTTCATTATTGTAGCATTAGTCTTTCTTTTTCTTTTTTACTCCCGTACCCTGAGTATCTGGCATTCCCCTCAATCCAGTTCCTTGAAAGGCAAGGTCGGAATGTTAGAGTATTAGTAACACAGTGCTTGTCACATAGAGGTGCGTAAAGTCATTTGTTGAGTAAATGAACAAAGGAGTGAGTTGTAAAAACGTCATCTTTTCTTTAATGTGCTTTCTGCACAGTATTTTTTCATTTCAGTTTTTTAATCCCTTGGAAATAGTACCCTGGAGTTTATTCAAATCCAAATGTTTTGTTTGGGATTTTTCTGCCTTGCTTTGCCTAGGTATTCATTAATTTATTCATTCAATATATATAAATATATTTATAGCTATATATAAAATATATATTTGCCACTATTTTTGGAATAGTACACTTTTAATTAGGCTAAAGTTTAGTCTCAAATTCAATTTTACTTTCCATTTTCATTATCCTTTATTGTCTTTCAGGTTTTTAAAGAAATTTTAAAATTATTTTAAAATGTTTTTAAATTGAAGTATAATTGACATATAACATTATATTAGTTTTAAGTGTGCAATATAATAATGTCATATTTGTATAAATGTCATAGTATCATCTGTGTTTTAGTTTTTTTCCTCCCTACTAGGTTTTAAATTCCAGAGGTTAGGATGGTGATTTTGCATAGTGGTTAAGAGCATATTTGGGAACCAGATAAAGTTGAGCTCAAATAACACCTCCACCACTCATCAGTTATGTCATGTTTAGCAAGTTACTTAACTTCTCTGGGCTTCTCTTTCTTCATCTATGAGATGGAGATAATAGTAGATCTTACCTATGGAGGTAAAATCATGAGAAAGGAAGTGATAATGCATGTAGTATGTCTGGCAAAATGCCTAGCATTTAATAAACATTCAATAAATGATAATTATAATAGTTGTTATTTTAAGCTCTCTTTTCTACAACACATATCCTTAAGTCAAGTGCATGGTAGATGCTTATCCATCAGCTGTGGTTCATTCAAAATCTATACAAATGAATTCATACAAAGGGTTAAGAAGGAAAGGACACACTCATGAACAAGCTTGCCAAATGTCCCACATAGTTTAGCTGGGTCAGTGCCTGGGTATCCTGAAATGCTGGTCTAGGGCTCTTTGCCTTCCCCCATGCTGTTAAATAGACCAAGAAAGTCCTCTTGGGTGGAGAAAGGGAGGAGGCTATCCTGTGATCCCCAAGCAATGCACATCAAAAAATAAAGTATAGATACTTTAATAGGCAT
>PVJD01017842.1:0-16298 GCA_004026545.1 Mormoops blainvillei | reverse complement strand
AATAGGCATTCTCCAATACTCTGGATGGCTGAATAAAGCTATTGAACATAAATGTGATCATATATATAACAAGAATCATCAAAGTTTTCATTCCCTTCAAATTAGTCATTCTTATTCTGGGAATATATCCCATAGAAGTGATTCTCAAAAGTATTGTATAGGGGCAGCTGGGGGCTCTCAACCCAGAGAGCTGTGAGTTCAATACTCTTTTCATTATAATACCAAGATATTACTTTCCATTTTCACTCCAAATTTTCCAGGAGCTGCACGATGTGTGACGACACCATTGCTCTGACACCTAAGAGTATGTGTCCTTGTAGGCTGGTAGAATTTGGGGGTGATTTTGTACCTTGTTCTCATACTTTCAATAATCGGACCACATAGGCAAATAAATAAATAAACCCCACTCGCTCTATCTCTAAAGTACTGATAGCCATTATCACTTAAACATGGCAGAGACCCCAATTGGGAAGTAGAACGTCTATATGAGACAAAGAAAAATTACACAAAAAAATTTAATACAGACTAGGAAGGAAAAAACATATTATTCAATCATACAGCCCTAACACAGGGCAAAGATCCCAACTAGGTAAGTGCAGAAGCAGCAAGTACAAAGTGACACAGAGGGTCACCAAGGCCCACTGCGGGCGCACAAGACCTCTCAGGCCTGGCTGCCCAGTAGACCCAACCGGGGAGCTTTATGAAGCTACTAATGAGATGTATACATACGTACAAAAAACCTTTGCTAAGAGTGATGTCAAAGAGTTTACTGCCTAGGTTTTCTTCTAAGAGTTTTGTGCTTTCAGTTCTTATATTTAAGTCTTTAATCCATTTTGAGTTTATTCTTATACATGGTGTAAGGAAGTGGTCTAGTTGTATATGTCCAGTTTTCCCGACACCATTTATTGAAGAGGCTGTCTTCAGCCCATTGTACATTCTCGCCTCCTTTGTCATAGATTAACTGACCATATAGGTGTGGGTTTATTTCTGGGCTCTCTCGCCTTATAGTATAGTTTCATATCAGGTAGTGCGATACCTCCAACTTCACTCTTCTTTCTCAAGGTTGCTTAGGCTATTCAGGGTCTTTGTAGTTCCATATAAATTTAGGGGTAATCACTTCATAAGGTATATAAATATCTAATCACTATGTTGTATACTTGAAACTAATATAATATTGTATGTTAACTGTAATTGGACAGCTACATGCAAAAAAATGAAATTCAACCACTAACTTACACCACACACAAAAATAAACTCAAGATGGATAAAAGACTTAAATGTAAGTCACAACACCATAAAAGTCCTAGAGGAGAACACAGGCAGGAAAATCCAGATATTCCATGCAGCAATATTTTCACTGATATGTCCCCCAGAGCAAGGGACATAAAGGAAAGAATAAACAAATGCATTTCATCAAAAGAAGAAGCTTCTACATGGCTAAAGAAAACATCAGCAAAATGAAAAGGGAACCAATCGTATGGGAAAATATATTTGCCAGTGATATCTCAGACAAGGGTTTGATCTCTGAAATATATAGAGAACTCACACAACTCCACTCCAGGAAGACAAACAATCAAATTAAAAAATGGGCAATGGACCTGAACAGACACTTCTCCAAGGAGGACATACACAGGGCCCAGAGACATATGGAAGGATGCTCAGTATCACTAGCCATCAGAGAGATGCAAATTAAAACCACAATGAGATACCACTTCACACCAGTCAGAATGGCCATCATAAACAAATCAACAAACAAGTGCTGGTGAGGATGTGGAGAAAAGGGAATCCTAGTGCACTGTTGGTGGGAATGCAGACTGGTGCAGCCACTGTGGAAAACAGTTTGGAATTCCCTCAAAATACTAAAAATGGATCTGCCTTTTGACCCAGCAATCCCACTGCTGGGATTATACCTTAAGAATCCTGAAACACCAATTCAAAAGACCCTATGTACCTCAATGTTCATAGCAGCACAATTTACAATAGTCAAAAACTGGAAGCAACCTAACAGCCTGACAGTAAATGAGTGGATCAAAAAACTATGGTACATTTACACAATGGGATACTATGCAACAGCAAGGAAGAAGGAGCTACAACCCTCCACAACAGCATAGATGGAACTGGAGAGCATTATGTTAAGTGAAATAAGCCAGACGGTGAAAGACAGATACCATATGATCTCACCTATAAGTGGAACCTAATCAACAAAATAAGCAACCAAGCAAAATGTAACCAGCAACATTGAAATAGAAAACAAATTGATAATAACCAGATGGCAGGAGGGAGGGTTATGACAGGGGAAAAGAAGGGGAAGGGTCATCAAGAAACATGCATAAAGGACCCAGGGACAAAGCCAAATGGGGGAAGGATTGAGGGCGGGGGGTGGAGGTGTGTGGGGCTGGGGAAAGTGGTGGTGGGAAAATGTTGACCAAAAAAATAGACAAGGGGAAGCTAAGAATAGTGTAGGAAATCAAGAAGCCAAAGAACTGACATGTACAGCCCATGGATATGAACTAAGAGGTGTGGGGATGACGGGATGGGGTGCAGGGCAGAGGGGATAAAGGGGATGGGGGAAATGGGACAAATGTAATAGCATACTCAATAAAATATACCAAAAAAGAAAAAAGAAAAATACTTTTTTAAAAAATGTAATTGGTAGGTACAAAATAGACAGGGGGATGTTAAGAACAGTATAGCAAATGGAGAAGCCAAAGAACTTGCATGCACAACTCATGGACATGAACCAAGGTGGGGGAATGCTGGACAGAGGGTGGGGTACTGGGCAGAGAGGAGCAAAAGGGGAACAATTGGGACAACTGTAATAACATAATCAATAAAATATAATTTCCAAAAACAGAAGAAGCAGCTACAGATGCCAGGCTCCATTTTCGTTTCCGTGGTCTAGGAAGGTCCCACAGATGGGAATTTTTAAACAGTTTCCCAGGTAATTTTAATGTGGAATTAGTTTTAAGAACTATAACTGAAATGATGAAAGATAAAACAAAAAGTTCTTCTTGCCTTTCAAATATTATATTTTGATACAATATGACCTATCGCCCTATACATTTCCTTTCCATTCACAAAATTGGTGGCTATGCCTTCTTGAATTTGCAAACCAAAAATGCTGGGGGCGGGGGGGCACTAAATTTTTCCATTCATCAGGCACCTGAGTAATTGATCAATGTTAACTTGCAGCACTATTATCAGAAAAGCAGGATTAAAATAAAGTTATCTTTATTTTACCAAGAGATAGCTCAGGAGGCTGGAGAGCTTTCCAAACAGTCATGCAGCAAAGTTGGGTTAAATCAAGAATAGATCAGAATTTCGGGCCAGACCACTGACCACATCAATAACCTTTAGAAGGTCTGTCTTGCATTTATTGGTTTGGGCTAGACAGCTCAAAACATCGAGGTCAGAGAGATCAATCGCAGCAAGACTGCAGGAATTCAGAATGGCCAACTTTTTCACAACTTTTTCACAGGATTTCCTGCTGCTCCTTTCTCAGTGTCAGACGCCCTGCCCCAGTGACTGTGCCCTAACCTCTCCTTGGCGGTCTGGAGACCTCGCGGGAATGGAATTTGGCCCGATGAGAGCAGGAAAGTCCCATGACCACAGAGCTTCCTACACATAAAGAACTTAACAATATCCCCAGTCCACACCACGAGTTCCTTCTGAAAGTCTCAAGTTCTTAGTTTTCCCAACTAGAACTGCCTTTGCCTGGGGGACCCATTAAAACTTAGAGCAGATTTCTCCAGATGATGACCGAACAACAAACAAAAAACAAGGCTGGGCATTTGGAAATATAACACATGACACCCTCAGAGGGCAGGCGGATGGACCCGTAACCAAACCCACAGGGCCCCCCAGGAGGAGAGAGAAGAATGGAGAGAGAGAAAGCCATGCCTCTTCTGTGTGGTCAGTCCCCTGGGAGAAGGCTGCCTCCAATGCTATAATTTGGTTAACTGACCCCAATCCTTTAAGGAAGCTGAAAAACAGCCTTGTTAGCCACAAGAATTCAGAACCAGATCTCTTTGTCTTCAGATGAAATGATACCTCCCTGGTGGAAATGAATCTCTCCTCGCTCGCCCCCATATATCCTTCAGCGCAGTGATCTTTCTTACAGCACTTTTCAGTTCACCTTAGATCAGCATGAGTTGTGTTCATGTTTGTCTACCTTCTCCACTAGATTGTGAACCAGAAAGACAGACATGGTGCATTTTGCACCTCCACAGGGTGGGGACCAAGTGTGTTTGCGGAATATGACAGGAGCTTCTTAGAGATGAAATTTTCAAAGTGGCATCAATTAACATTGAGTCCAGCAGCTCTTTTGCGGGCTGAGAGGGTGGACAGGGCCACTGCAAGATAAAAGCAGAGGAGAGGGTGGGGGTGAGGTGTCAACAGCGTGCTGGCAAATGCACAGCCACGGGAGGAATTTCAGAACCTCTGTTAACAAAAACTCCTAAAAGACCTGAGTACCCACTGCACATCCCTGAAATGAACACCCAAAGGCACACCGGCTCAGGAGGAATAACTACTGTTTACAGCGCCCCACCAACAGCCCTACCTGGCAGCATCTGGCCATTCTTGGCACCTGCCAGCAGAGCCTTGATCTGTTCAGACCCCCTGATTGTGTTCTGAGAAGTAGTGAGATCATAGCTGTAGAGCTGGTAGGACTTCAAGTCATCAATAATGTAACAGAGTTCCCATAAACACTAAGAACTTTATACAGACTGAAAGCTGTAGGCAAGATACCTACTGGGTGCCCAGAGGGTGAAATGCCATCACTCTCAATCTGTTTCCTTGCCCAAAATTTATTTTTAATATACACCATTCAAATATGTCACCAGGTAAATACATACATTTAATGTTAATGCAATAAATGTAACTCTGACTACATATGAACAACTACCTTTGTTTATCTTCTAGAAACATATTTAAGATCATCAGACTAAATAAACATATCCTTCACAATCAGAAAAAGATGAGCTGCCATTCTGCCCCCCCCGCCCCCCCCACACACACCACAAATAAAAGTGAAATCAAATTATGTCAGTGCTGTGGTACTTATTTAGATCTGGTGGAACATAATTGGAGAAGCCAGAGGTGCTTTAGAGTATAACTCGTCAGACCAAAATGCAAACTGTAACATGTAATGTTTCCCCACTAAAGAATAAAAAAAAATCCATTCTGACCTTGTAGGGCATACGTCCTTCTTTTTCTGTCTGTCAAAGTTCTCAGTCATCCAGTGAGTATCTGCCCTTTATTTGGACAGCAAAAGGCATCTTCATCGCCGGTAATTATCTGCCTGTATATATTCCTGTTAAGAGGATCTCAGATCACAGAGAGGAAACTGGTGCTGCTTGTTCTCCAGGGAAGCTCAGGCAGTCAAAGGCAATAAGAAAAGACTTCTTATACTATACATATATATATACACGCACATTTTTTTTTTCAATTTTAGTTCCCTCCTAATAACTTCACTCCCTTTCTGGCTGTGAATCACTTTTTCACTCCGCAGAAAAGCTTGAGGACAGAGGAATGAGACCCTGGCGCAGACATAAGGTCCAACTCATCGAAGCAGGCTTCCGCTTGGTTTAAAAGAATCAGAACTGTGAGGAGAGAGGCAAGAGAGGCAGCCAACAGGATGTGTGTGGCTGGAGTTCCTGGCATGAAGTCTTGGCTTTCATGTTTATTTTTGGATATATTTTTCTTAGCCTTTTGATGCAAATTTCTGGCCTGGGAAGTAACCCTATGGTACAAAATCCAAAGTTCCCAAAAGTAAGCGCAGGCTTCTGACCTGGGGGAGTGCAGAGCCCTTGGCCTTTGGGCTCCAGTGAATCCTCACAGGAGGGGGCGGGTCCCTGTGCATTAACAGGCAGGTAAGGGACCGCCTGTCTGAGGATGGATCCTGCAGTCCTACCTCCACACCCAGGACCACTAACGTGTACCTGGAATGCCAGTCCACCTGGAAAGTCTAGCAATAATGTACAAGTGAAACAACCTGAAATTGCTTGTATGCCAAATAAAGTAATAAAACCCACCCAAAGGCCTTCTGAGATTTTTATATTCTGAGATATTCTGTTTTAAGTGCATGGCTTTAATTTTTCTGACAGCTCAAGACAGATAGGAACATCAAGCCTGTTCGAGCAGGAGCACATGCCCCTGATATATTATTCTAATATGGTTTCTAAAGCGCATCAGCAAAGACTAAGCTACTGCTATTTCAATAATTCCTATTCTCACAGTGGCTTGAAAGATTATTGATGGAAAAGGGCTTTTTCTTCCTATATAGTCCAAAAGAGGCAGTAAATAGAAATAACTAAAAAGCTTTTCGGTCCCACAACTGCCAACATATCTGGTAGAACTGAGACAAAAAAGCACTCTGAAAATTAGGTACTAGAGATACTCGTAGATGTGAAAACACTTCTTCAGGAATATTCATTGATCTTAGAAATATCCCTACTTACAAATTGCTTTCTTTTTCTTTTAGATTCTCTTTATTTATTTTTAGACAGAGGGGAAGGGAGGGAGAAAGAGAGGAGGAGAAACATCAATGTGTGACTGCCTATGGCATGTCCCCTACTGGGGATCTGGCCTGCAACCCAGGTATGTGCCCTGGCTGGGAATCGAACCAGCGACCCTTTGGTTCACAGGCCAGCACTCAATCCACTGAGCCACACCAGCCAAGGCTCTTTTTCTAAGACAGAAGCATGAACTTATTTCTTATTTTTCCCACTCAGCTTTATATCCCATAAATCATGAAATAGAGTTTTGGTCAACAAAAAAACATATTTACTGAGGCCACAGACACATTTGGAGAATAAACTTACTTTATCAGGCATTACTTTTGTTACAGAGAACAGGTAGGTGGTTGCTGGAGGCAGGGGTGGGGGAAATGGGTGAAGGGGGTTAAAAGGGACAAACTTCCAGTTATAAAATAAGTAAGTCATGAGATATAATGTACAGCATGGTGACTATAGTTAATAATGCTGTATTATATGTTTGAAAGGTGATAAGAGAACAAATCTTATAAGTTCTCATCATAAGAAAAAAATTGTAACTATGTGTGGTGATGGATATTAACTAGACTCATTTTGTCGATCATGTCTCAGTATATATAAAAATCACATCATCAAGTTGTACAACTGAAATTAATATAATGTTATAGTTAATTATAGATAAAAAATAAAAATAACAATTAAAACATAATTACATCTGAATGATCCTCTGTGGCATGGTTTGCCCTGGTTAAAATAAAAGTGTGCCAAGAAGTTTCTGAGTAACAATCACAGCTTTTATTTTGACACAGACTATAAAGTTAAAATATTGCTTTTATTTTGAAAGACTATAGTTTTACTGCTGTCTTTCATTTTTCAAATAATTTATTCATGAACATACATAATATATAATTATTTTGAACATGCTAACACAGGGTTCATAATAAAGAAACATTTTTGTCCCAAATGATGTTCATGCAATTGAAACACAAGTGAGCAGGTGGCAGACCGCTAGTTCAAGGTCCTCTTGGTAGCGTCTTACGTGGATTTGTTCGAGAGTGCCTCTCTAATGTACTTCTAGAACGCACTGGACTCGTCTCCTTATTCAATGTCATGTACGTGAAATAATCCCCATAAAGATGTCAAACGTGCTGCAAAACTGAAAGCATCTTTATACAGGCACATTAGACAGAAAGTCAGGAAGAAAACCAAAAAATCCCCCTCTTGTTGTTTTAACCATTGGGGACCTTTTTGTATGTGCTAAGAAGGAATTCATGGAATTGGACAGTAAATCAGTTCCTTATTTATTCTAAGAGCCACTGACAGTCATAAACACCGAAACTCTTGGATCAAATATTAATAACTGGCATAGAGCTCCCAAGCCTACACTTAACTACTTTGCCATTGAACCTCCTTATTGAGGCTATACAATGTCACTAGTGTCAAAGAGTTGAAATTACAATTGTCTCAAGAACTAAAAATGGTATTCCAAGACTTTTAAACTAATTTTCTTCTGAATGAAATCCAGGAACATAGCTATCTTCTCCCTCTCTTCCTCCCTCTGTCCCTCCTTCCCTCCTCTCCCTCTCCCTTTCCCTCTCTCTTGAGATGCTACTGAAAAATGACACATTTTATACCCTAGCTAATATATTTTATTAAGTTCTAATATCAAAGGAGTGTAAAAAGAGGGAAGCATTATTAAACAACTCTCAACAAATTTCCCGTAAGTCACTTAATCTAACAAAATATGATACAACGTTAAGGTGGAACATCCCAGCGCCCTCAAATCTAACTGAAAATTGGTAGCTGAAACATAGAAAAGGAGGAAAAAAGGGAGTAGTTTTTAATTACAAAAGATATAGGGAACAAAGGAAAGCATCAAGCTGCTACCTCAGTCATATTTTGGGGAGTATTTTTTCTATTTGATGCATTTGTAGAGACTACTGAATGATTCTTCTGGTCACATTTATGACAATAACTTTTTAAAAATATTCTGGATGCTATGAGTTCGACTTAAAACATAATAGACAATATAAACCAAGAGGTGTTTGGGATGAAACTGAATAGGACTCAAAATCTCATATGGAGTTCTCTCATAAGGAGTGTGGACCTGCCCGTGGAGAGCTGAGGAAATTTGCCCTTGGTCAGAAAGGAAGCAGGATTCCCTAGTTTTGTGTGGCCATTGAAGTTCAAGTGCAAGATTTAAAATGGACTATTTGCTCAGCCTATTAAAGAGCTATTTTTAGACTGTGCTACCTGTTAGTGATTAAGAACCATAATTTGCAGAGTGAGAACAAGTAACCCAGAATCCTGGTCCTTGTGTTTTATCCTTCAGCCCCGTTAAGTGACATCAAGGACACAGATAAGGATAGAAGGCAAATTACAAGGTTGCTCACCATACAGTCGACCCACCGTGGCAACCCTCACAAGCAAATAATCAAATAAGGGGAATATGCAAATTTACGCCCATGATTCAAGTTATTTAGTTTTTATTATTTGGAACCTGTGGCCTACCTAACATGGAACTCCTTTCCTTGCTAATGGGAGGGGCTTTACGCAGCTGACCTTTCCTCTGTCTCCCTCCTGCCGCCTTGTGGCTCGGGGAGGCTTCTCCCTGGGTTCTGAAGCTATGCGATCCCTCCGTTCATAGTCTTTCCCTGTTGGTATTTGGCTGACAGATTTGCTAACAGATTGGTTTTTTTTTTTTTTACTGGTGTAATGAATAGCTGAAATATGAACTCTATTATCTGACATAATCAAAGAATTCAGTTTTCAAATATTTCATAGCAGATTAGCATTATACATGCCATCAGTGGATTGCCTACATTCAAAGAAGAGAAATAAAATTTATTTAATGAGAATGACATATTGAACTCTGAAACAATATCATTTACTTGCTAGCTCGTTTTCTGTCTCCTCCAAGGAGAACAGAAGCTCCCGCCCTGAGAGAGAGCAGGGACTCTGTCAGTCTCACTCACTGTTATACCTGAACCTGACAAGCGGGAGATACTCCAAAGTGTTTGCTGAATAAATAAACAGTAGAATAAACATAATTCAATCTTTTCTATTTAAAAAGCACTTTAGCCCTGGCCAGTGTGGCTCAGTTGGTTGGAGCATCATCCTGTAAACCAAAAGGCTGAGGGTTCGATTCCTAGTCAGGACATATGTGTAGGTTACGAGTTTGATCCCCGGTCGGGGTGCATACAAGAAGCAACCGATTGATGTTTTTCTCTCACATCGATGTTTCTCTCACTCCCTCTGTCTCCAAATCAATAAGCATGTATCAGGTGAGGATAAAAACATTTTTTAAAAGGCACTTTAGAATTTTACAGTTTCTTAGTATTATCAAGTACCAGACATGCGCAAGTGTGAACATTAATAAACTTCTGATTAACACAGATTTCATTCTGGTTAAAAAACTGATTGACTACCTACTTTGAACCCTGTGCTTAGGTGCATGAACAACCAAATAAAGTAAAATATCTGACTAATCTCTTACTCATGAGACTCCCATCCTCCATGAAAAAAAGAAGAGTTCATACTAAAACCTCTATCCATCCTTCCCAGCTCACTTAAGTCACAGGCAGGGGAGGTCAGAAATCATGTTCTGAGGTTAAAGATGAGGGATCAGGCCCATAGAGCTGCAAAACCATGTGGCAAGATTTGAGATACCAAGGACCACCCTCAATACAAACACCCCCATTTAATAGTTTTTCTCTAATGGAAATATCGGTGGAAAACAGCCCTAAGATGTACTCAGATACGATCTGACCAGGATCACCAATCGTGAGGCAACCAGAGATTGTGAGCTTCCCAATGTACTAGATATCACCTCTGATGTTTTCTTGCCAAAATCATTTGGCTTGATGCAAGCAAGTCTTTGGCCTTCACTTCCATTTACAGGAAGCCCTGGGGTAGGGGTACAAAACAGATACCAGTGAAAATGATCAGGCAGTTCTTGAATTTGGGAGAAACTGACCTGGTCTTTTTAACTATTCAATGCCAGGGAAAGAGAGAGAGAGAGAAAGGGCGGGGGGTAGGGGTAGGAAGAGAGGGGATATTGGAGACTGACTTAGACATAACAGTCAAATGTAATATATGCTTCCTTATTTGAGCCCAATTTGGGGAAAAAACAGTTATAAAAGATGTTATGGAACAATTGGGTAAATTTGAACTCTAGACTACATATTAGATATTTGAACATTGTTAGTTTTATAGGTGAAATAACGGTATTATCAAAATGTAGCAGAATTTTTCAGGTATGCATGCTGATATTTAGGATGAAATGCCAGGGTGTCTGTTATTTACATTAAAGTAGTTCCAAAAAACCAAATACTAAGCACATATGGTTCTATGTTAACAATTGCTGAACTAAGCGCGGAAATACAGGTGTTTATTGTATTATTCTTTTTGGCTTTCCAATAGGTTTGAAAATTTTTTAAAATAATTTTTTAATGTTCACAGGTAGCAACTTCTCAGGAACTGGCTTCAAAGCACAGAGGGATCCTAATTAAAATAAGTTTTTAATATTTCCCCAAATCATTTTCAGCAACTTGAATCAGTCATCACAGACAAAAAAGCGGTTATAATGACATACACCACAGATAGAAATCTTTTTTTGTTCTTAAACCAGTTTGCTGAATTTCCTTTTTGGAACAGAATTTTTCAGTTTACCTTTTAAAATGAAAGATCCAAAAAAATGGCTTATTTGCCTCGAGCTTGGTCCCTTTTAATTGACAGAAAACCTCTCCACACACACCTCATGCAAACCTACTTCAGCTTTGCTTTCCTAAAACTAGCTTTTGTCTCTGAACTTTACAGAGCAGTGGGAGCTCTTTAATATTTTCTAAGAGAAACATTTCAAACAAGTAACCCTGCAATTTATTCACTACTGCCAAGAATAAAAGTAACAGGTTTCACTACCAAGGCCCTCCAAGGTTTTGCAGGACTTTCAAGGCAAAGCATCACTCATTCACCGGCAGGTTTGCTCCCTTAATGCATCTGTCATTTGTTTGGCTCTGGAGGGAAACTATTTGATTACACAAAATTCTTTTTAGAT
Source organism: Mormoops blainvillei (assembly GCA_004026545.1). Taxonomy (NCBI): domain Eukaryota; kingdom Metazoa; phylum Chordata; class Mammalia; order Chiroptera; family Mormoopidae; genus Mormoops; species Mormoops blainvillei. Next base: position 4,748 of record PVJD01017842.1, on the reverse strand, counting down.
CAAGTTTAAAATCTTTGCCACACTGGGACAAGTGGCGGAGCCTGCCAGCTCGATGGGTTAACACTTGGACATACTGAGCCCAGGACAAAGATAAGGAACAACCACAGGTTAAAATCAGAAGCTTGAAGAACTGAAAAGGAATGAGCCTGTAAGATGCAAGGCTTAGATGGGCCTTTCTAAGTGCTCCATTTGCCGTTACTGCATATAAGATGATTTATTCCCCGTACTTCTTGTAAATGCGTGCAGTACCCTAAGGGGCGCTGGTAAGCAGCCGTAAATGCAAAAGCCACCAGGACCAGCTGCATCCATCCACTGCTGTGCCACCTATGCATTTTGAAGTTGGCAAGTAACCAGATATCTTCGTGTCCTTCATTTCCCATACCTTATTATGGGGCACATCATTTTTAAAAGCATTTAAATGAAGCAGATGTTAACCCCATTCATTCCACTTTACCAGGGAACATGTCAGCGATGATTTTTAAAATGCAAAAGAAAATGTCAAAGTATTTTGTTCCCTGGTTAAGAATGCATCCATGGAAGAGGAGGGAGGAAATACATAAAACACTCTATGGTCATTCAAAAAATAATTATAAGGTATGTCAAACTACAGAAAATTGAGCAAGCACTAAATTTAAAAAAAAAAAAAAAAGGACGTCCTTTGTCAAAATGGCTTTTTCCCTCACTCATTTCAAAAACAAGTTTTGAAATTAAATTCCATCCCCCAGCTCAGAACAGAACACATTAAAGCCTGACTATAATGCTATTATCCATGTGGCAGCTCCTCTTCTTTTCCACAACCACGTTAATTGACAAAGAAGCCTTGGGGCTCACCTCCCACAGAGCCTTGAAGTCCTTCTGCTCGATGCGGAGCAGCTCGCTGCTCTCCCTGGTAACGATGGTCGCATGGCGGGGTGTGTTGTCCAGAATGGACTCTCCAAAGGCCGTTCCAATTCCCAGAGTACAGATGGTCACTGCATCCTGGGAAGCCCAAAAACTGGTCATTAGAAAATTAAACACTTAACGGGTGGATGAGTTGTCTTTTAGTTGAATTGAAGTATAATTTGTACACAATAAAACACTTGATTTAATTGCACAGTTCAACAAGTTTGGACCCAAAGCAAGAGATAGAACATTTCTGTCACCCCCAAAAGTTCCCTCATGCTTCTTTCTATTAAAACCCTTCTTTCAGAGGTAATTGATTTATTTCTATCACAATAAAGGAGTTTTGCTGGTTTTAGAACTTCATGTGAAAGGAATCTGACAACACGCTCTCTTTGATGTCTGGCTTCTTTTGTTCAATGTAATGTCTGTAAGATTCATCCAAGTTGCTGCATGGATCAGTAGTTTTTTTCTCCTTTACTGATGAGTAGTTTTCCATTGCATAGAGATGCTACAATTTGCTTATTCATTTTCCTGCTGGTGGACATTTGAGTCATTTCTAGTTCAGGGACTTTATGAATAAAGCCATTAGTGATAATCTCATGCAAGTCTTTTTTGTAGGCAGGGCTATCTTTGTATATGACTGCTACCTGCTTTAAGAAGAAAGGTGGACATCTTTAAAAAACAAACTAAGGTTTTCAGAGAGGACAGGCAGTTATAATTTTTAAGTAGGAAACTGGAATAGGGATGCTATTATACTCATCCATCGTGAGGGTATGAGGAAACTGAAGGCCAGGGAGGTTGAGTCACATAGCCCCAGTTCACACAGGGGTGATGAGTAAAGCAGTCAGATTCTACCCACTGCTCTCTGACTGCAGATTCCAAGCTTTCGGCATCGTGCTGCCTCCTGCAGCCACGGGAGAGTAAAAACAGCATCTGATTAAGTTCAGGATGGCTAGTTTATAAAACGTTGCCCATCAATGGTTTAAACGTTTCTTCAGGTATATTTAAAAAGTAATTTCCCCTCTGCATGCAACATTGGTGATAATATTTGTATTTAATCCTAACTAGTTTCAAATAATACAAATAGCCACTCAAAATCACCTGGACATTAATTTTGCAAGGCTTTGCCAATGAAGAATGATACACAAGGGTAAGTCTCTGAGTTAGAAAGCACTGTGTTCTTTTCATGCATCTAATACACTATAACAGGCAAATGTTATTAAGATCAAGTTAGTGACTCCGTAATCACATTATGAAGACAAATGCCCGTAAGAATCCAGTTCCTTGAACTGTAGCAAATTGCTTCTGTACAGATATTACCATATAAAATTGTGCTCAGGAAAATAAAATCAATAACATCTCAGAAAAGAATAAAATATTCGGGGAGAATTTAAGAACAGCCTGCTAATAATTTTTCCAGAAAGCCAGTTGTAACCAATTCAGTCAGAAATGTATCCGCAGAACTGACATATCAGTAGTCAGTGAGAATATGGTACCTCCGAGTGACTTTCAAATTCTAGTAAAAAACACAAGATGGATTATGACAAATCACAGACTTTCATAAATTCTCAGGCATATCATGTTCCCTTGAGATCTCCACTGACTTACTTCATCTTACCATCTGAGCCCTTCAGAAGGGATTGTTTCCCTAATTTGCACTTTCCAGTGTTAAATTTTTATTTAAAAACTTGACCCGAGTGGCTCATAAACATTATTCCTGCCGCTTTCCACATCACATAAATACCTAAAGCTATCCACAAAGTATAAGACAAAAAGTACAATGACAGTCTGCGAGTCATGAACCGGTTGTAGATTCTTATGAATTCAACAGTCTCCCCCTTTCTCACCTCCTATCCCTGACACATGTAGTTTGTCACCGAAAGGTATGCCAAAAATGACATCATAGATGTGCAAGTCACATGAACCTGTCTTCTTGCTAGTGAACAGACCTTGTAGTAAAGACAAAAGATTGAAATTTTTCTTGTGTTTCCCCTGGAGAGTGTAACATCACCCGTGCCTTAGCATATAGAATAAAATGCAGTCACGTCAGCACGGTCGACTGTGCCTCTCCGTGTGGCTCCTGGGTCAGGACCTCAGGAAGGAGAGGCACTGAACACTAGTCGGTTCAGGAGCAGCACGTAAAATAGTCTGAATAATCCCTATTAAATAAGTATGGAGACATAAGCAGATCTCTAGAGTATTTAGAAAGAGCAATGTTACATTTAGAAATGGACGCTTTCAGCTGCAGGTGAAGGCAGGCACTGGGATAAGTGGGCTCAGGGAAGTAGAAGCTCCTCAGAAGAACATTTTTGCCTCTGCCTTTATAGCCCCCGGGCGGGAGGTCTCACTTGCATCTGAATTCCAGGCAGGGCCTTGCGAGGTGCTTAGGAAACAATGATCAAAAAAGGACATTTGTGTTCAAACGCTCCCTCGTTTAGCAGAGCCAGTACCTGTTGCTCCACTTGTACGCAGAAGGCGCAGAAGGCGGAGAAATGAGAGCAGGATGGATGCCAGTCGAGCATGGTCGACGCCCTCTTCTGTGGACGCACACTAACATGGAACCAGGGGTGATGGGCTCCCCCCAAAAAATGACCCATGGCACATCAACGACATGTCTGCTGGTTTCTTCTCTCAGTCTGATCCAGGTCTCTCTCATTGATCAGTCCACTTGAGCACTCCTTCTCCTACCCTCTAAAACACTTAATTACACGCCTGCCCTTAACAGTGAGCACCCTCCCGTGTACCAGTATACACGCGGGCCTCCACGTCTGTGCGTGCCATGCTATGTGCCACGCACTGGCTCAGGCGTTTTGACTGTGATGCCACATTTATTCCTCACAACGGTGGAATGAGATGATGTATTTAAAGTGCTTCGCACAGTACTGGACTCAAAACAAATGTTTAATAAATTGCAGATATTCTTACTGATGGTAGTATTAAAATAACATCAGTATTTTTACTGCTGTTTTATAGGTTGAAGAAAATCAGGCTCAAGGATGGTCAGTAATTTGCCCAAAGCATGACCAGTAAGTGGAAGAGTTGAGACTAGAAACCAGTTATTCTAATTACTTCCCATAAACTTCTTAAATTGCCATGAAATTTAAGTACCTCTTGTCAAGGCGCAATAGGAAAATCTATTGAAGTATTCATTTAAACCTTATAGGTTCCCTTTTCTTTCTTTTTTTTTTAATCCTCACCTGAGAATATGTTTATTGATGTTAGAGAGAGAGGAAGGGAGAGAGAGAGAGAGATGCGAGAGAGAGACATCGATTGGTTGCCTCCCTCCCACAGGTGCCCAGCCAGGGATTGAACCCGCAATCTTTTTGGTGTACAGAACGATGCTCCAACTGACTGAGCCACCCAGCCAGGGCATAAGTTCCTTTTTCCATCAGCCATTCCATAGATTTATTGAATACTTAATAAGTCCAAATAAACCACCAGGAAAATATAAAATAGTTGGCATTGCTCTTCCTCTAACCCTCCAGTTCCAATATTGGGGTCTACTTGACCCTAACCTAGAGACCAAATCCATTCCCGGGGGGGACACCAATCCCCTTAGTCATTGGAGAAATGTAAGCAATCATAAGCCAAAAACTAAGGACCGCATCGGCATTTCCGCTTTTCCTGCTCTGACCTTGCGCCCCAGTTCTCACAACACAGTTCCTACCTCAGTGGGAGAAACTGAGTTTCTGTCTTTCTGTGTTTCCACCTGGACAACCTGCCTAGTATTCTAATTCTTCTCATATGGCCCACCGTCTTGTTCTGACAGCCCTTCCTGGTCCCCGTTCCTCTCTGACAGTTTCCTGTTGGCAGGCCTCAGGGTCAGCCCACCCGGCTGCCCGCCTCCATCGCTGGGTCTGCCTCCT
>PVJD01017841.1:0-16312 GCA_004026545.1 Mormoops blainvillei | reverse complement strand
TTTAAAACAAGCAAATCACGAACAAAATGCACAAAAATGTGAAAATATGGCACTAAGTAGGCTCCTAAAAGGGCATTTGTTTGTAGTTCGGGAGCTGAAACAAGAAGGTAGAGTGTCACACTGTTTAACAACAAGGAAACGTGCACTACAGGCGACTCAGATTTTTTGCCACCGTGCATGTCGTGAATGATCATAAAGGCACTGTGCGTATTTATTTAGAAGTTTCAAATAAATTCTAGAAAGTAGGAGAACTCCCAAATACAGAACCCACAAACAGCGAAGATCAACTGCATTTGAGCTCCTCAAAGTACGAGATGTTGAGGATACAAGGCAAAAAGAAAAAAGGAGGAACTCCAAACTTATACATAGTGAGAGTAAAAAGCCACAAGGAAGGCCATTCTTCCAGTGAGTGTAGAGGAAGAAGTGCATCGCGAAGATGAAGGCGCTGGTTGGACTCCTTGGTGGGAACGAGAAGGAGGGGGAATTGGAGAGGAAGCAGAAAAGATCCCATGAACAGAGACATGGTGTGGCTGGGGCCATGAGCATGGGGATCAGGTTAGGGGAAAGGGTAGAACATGGGCTTAAAGAAACAGAGGACGTTGTAAGCAGGTGCAGTGAAGCTAGAACTTGACCCTCGTAGCGACAGAGAACAAACAGGTTTTAGGCCACACAGTAGCTGAAACTTTAGAAAAATAACTCGGTGATATTAAGGAAGCTGACCAGCACGGGACTGAAGGTATGGTCAGTGAAGAGGCTGCTATAAAAGTCAGCCTAGAGGTGACGCGGTCGGAATCAGAGCAGCTGCAGGGAAGGGGTGGGGAGGTGGCCCAGTTGGCATATAATACTTAAGAGGTGAGAACCAACAGGGTGATGTGACAGATCAAGTCGGTATGTGAGAGAAAGGGAAAAGCCTGTTGAAGACCAGAAATATGACCTAACCAAATCACAGGGTACCTTTAATGGTCTACAGATATTTTTATTTATTTATTTCTTGACAGTGATTTCTATTGTATTTTTCCATTACATTTCTCCTTCTTATAACCTCTTCCACCTCCACCTATCCCCCTCCCCGCCACAATCGCCGCACTGCTGTCATGTCCATGAGTCCTTTGCTTTTTGGTTTGATCCCTCCACCCCCTCAACCCACTCCCAGAGCCGTGAGCCTGCTCTCCATCTAGGAGTCTGTCTCTGTGTTGCTTGTTACTTCAGTTTGCTCATTAGATTCCACACGTAAGTGAAACCATACGGTATTTATCTTTCTCTGACTGGCTTATTTCACCTACATAGTGCTTTCCAGGTCCATCCATGCTGTAATAGTTTTAATGTATGTGAGCACTTATATGCAGATTGTGAGCACATGAAAGAAGATCATTCAATTCATGCTTATTGGGCTGACTTAAATATCCTATGTGAGGTTTCGGGTGATACTAAAAGGAGGATAATTTAAATAAAATCCTTACTTTGTATCAATACTAAAGACATTTTCAAGTTTCACTGAAAGTAAAATGGCAAAGAAAAATAAATTGTTTCAGCCCTGAGGAGATCCTGTCATCGACACCACAGAAAAGAGTAGGAAGCAAGAGACCTCAAGCCGAGCTCACAAGAGCAGTTTGGTTTTGGCAACATCTTAAGAGGCCACCCAAATTCAGGAGAAAATGGGACAATTTAAAATTATTTCAAATGTTCCGTGTTCTCCTGATATGTGGAAAGAGTAAGGGCGTAGAAGATAGAACTTCAGAGTTCATATTTTAATTCTGTCAATGTTAAAATCTCGGCCAAGTCCCTACAGCTACCGAGCTCCGAGTTTTAAGGGTTTCGGCTAGATGGTTTTGAAGGCCCCTTCCATTTCTTCTAGTTTCTGATCCACTGTAATAATTAAAAGCTTAACTACTGCAGACATTATATACTCATGTTCTCATACATGGTGTTTTTTTGGTAGAGGAATGGTGAGTTTAAGGGAGCTGATTTCACTAATTACCTCACTAGGTAAGTGCCCAAAAGATTTTTTTTTTTTGTAACGCTAGGCTGCCACATCAGTGTGTCCCGTACAGAGACAAAACATCCTATATATATCCACTGGGGCAAGATTTTAAAATAATTAACAATGATTTATATCAATTGGGTATACATGTATAGCTCTAATCTATAAATTTATTAAATATTTAACAAAGCCGTAAGATTGCCACAAAACTTTCCCAGCTATTTTGAGTTAAGGATGTGGCCCACGATGAAGTTTCAGGAACTTTCCAGAAAGTATAGGATGAATGACATTTTCTCCTTTCCCACTGTCAGAAATTTTAGCTATGATTCCATTTTTCATCGGCTCTAAGCCTATGGGCCCATTGTAATCTAAAGGTGTGTTTACAAAACCTGTTTTGTTAGCAGAGGCTTTTGAAATCATCTTTAGTTATTTATTCCCCATAACAACCATCTCACTTAATAAATAAATATTACCTTATTATATGGATGAAGAATATATTTATTCGGCATAAATGCGATGGCAATCCTTCTGAAATTACGCAACACGTCATCCTCGTGAATACTGAACGCGTCTTATCACAACCTATGGATTCACAGTTCCTAGGCCCACGTCCAGCCTATCACTCAGCTAACTCAACATGGCTATTTCCATTCATCCTGGATATATATGGAATTATTTCACACTTGCTCTGTGATTAAGCACCATACATGCAAATGTAACACACACTAATTAGGATGTGACCAAAAGTGCATGATTACATATCTTGAGGTTTATTTTCCAGCAAAAAAAAAAAAACACAGATGAAATGATGGCAGTCAAGACAGACCAGAGGGTAGCTGACAGTTTAAAGGCCATCAAAGTTGGCCAAATGGTTATTTTAGAACAGAATTATTGGTAAATCCACTGCTGGGGGCTCTGTGGCTTTAAAACTCAGAGGCCAAGGCTACACCAGATGGCCAGCAATCTACAGACCTGGCACAAGCACCTGAAAATGCCTCTAATGCACAAAGTTAGAGAAAAGACAGGTTTTATGGACCTCCCCAGTCAGAGTATCACATGCAGCCTCTGTGCACTGGTGGATCCAAAATAAAGAAATAAATGAACGACTAAACAAACAAGCAAACAGTGACACACAAAAGCTTTACTGTTAGCAACTGACTGATTCTGCATGGGGCACACAATATCTGGGGCCTTAGAGTAGTAACTGGAGTGATCCAGTTGGCCCATATCTATAAACATGTTTTTCCCCCAATATAGAACAATAACGTACAATGCAAAATTTAAGAAACCTTTATAAAACACCAGATTCCCCACTGAATTCTGTGTAACATGGATTTTGGCTCTATCATAATTATCTGCCTTCCAAGTCATCTTTGTGATTTCCAAGAGAAAATGTTTTAACCAACATGCACAGATGGATGATAAATGGCACCATGAGATGAATGATTCCTGTACAGAAAAGCATGATGGTTCGACCATCTAATCTTATATGTAGAAAAAAGGTTGAAATGATTAATTTCGCAAATGTGGATTATTTGCTCTGAAGTTCACCCATGGTTAATTTAAAAATCTGAATCACAATAGATTCCTGATTATCTATGCACAGTGTTCAAATTTATACTCAGGAAACACACACTGATCATGGACTTAGACAAACATAATAAGGATGATATAAAAGGATGATTTTTCAAAAGTCATGTAATTCATTCCAAAGCTATACATTAATGTGTTATCTATGTCATAGCTTTCTTCAGTGCAGAAGCCTGCCAGCAATTATCTTTATTTGAAAAAGAAAGAGTCAAAAGGCCTTAAAATAAAAAAAGGCATTACAAAAGCAAACTCAACTGTTTCTTAAGTACTCGCCTTCAGTTTACCACAGTGCTTAGTACAATAACACAAGGAAAAAATGGTGAATACATATTATCTGCCTTAAGGAATCTTATTGGACAAGAAAACTCACATATGTTAAAAAAAAGTATAGCATCTTACAAGGCTGAACAATAGTAATCAAAACAGGCTTACAGTTTATAGACTGTAGTGCCATAAAAACTCAGGGAAGGCAGATCACCGCAGGCAAAGTTAGTCAGACAAGACCCCTTGGGGGCTGTGTATCATGGGGCTGTCCTGGAAGAAGAATCTTCTGCTTCTTTCAAACACCCAGGTCACCTGGCAGAGTGCAGGGGTCACATACCAATTTTCCGAGTATAACTGAAGGGAATATAAGGTTTGCAAGTAACACAAGGGAAGTGGGAGAGCATTCAAGCCAAGAGAGCAACTTGAAAAAATAAAACAGTAGTAAATCAATATCATCTATGCAATAATTTTGCTAAAATGTTGAACCAGAACATAACTGTGAGGAAACCATCAGACAAGTCCAAAGAGAGACATTCTATAAAATGTTTGATGTGTACTTTTCCAAAGTATCAGTGTCACGAACGACGAAACACCATGCTGGAATGTTCGAGGTCCAAGGATACTGAAGAGACGTAACTATGTAATACAGTGCAATTCCTTGATTAGATCCTGGAGAGGGGAAAGCAGCTGTACAGGTATCCCCCCGTCCCCACTGCCCCCCAGTATTAGAGACATGTGAATATAAACTAAATTTTAGGTAATAATATCGAATCTGTGCTGAATTCATGGATAGGAGAACATCGTTATTTTGAATACATGTCGCTGAAGTATTTACGGGTGATGCATCATGTCTGCAACTTAGTCTCCAATGGTTCCGAGGAAAGTAAATCTATAAATAAACATGCACCCATGAAGGCTGAGATAAAGCAAATGTGGCTTTGGTGAGTCTCAGTGAAATAAATAGTTGTGGGGAGTGAAATAATGAGTCAGATGGGACTAGATTAGGCAGATGGATGGAACGCAGAAGTGATAAGACCAGGGCTAAGATCTGTGAACAGGGGAAGCATGAACAACTGATGGAGATCTTGGAATTAGAAAATGAGGAACTCAGCCTTGACGTGGAAAAATGATAGGGACATAGAATACACAACAGTCTTTGGCTTAAAAGGAAAACCATGACTTTACATGTTAGACAAATAAACATGACAGTATGTGACAGAGAGCACTAGAAAAAGGAATGATTTGAAGGCCAATTTGAAGAGTATCTCATAATAACCAGAGAAACACAGAGGAAACCTGGGCTCCACGGAAGCAGGGAAATTAAAAGGCAAGCAGAGACCCAAGAATCCATAGGAAACACAGGTGTGGGTGGATTGCTCACGTGGGTGGTGAATTCATCCTGGGCTATTTCCCTCACCAACCTCCCCCAAATTGAAGGCAGACCTCCGTGGTACTCCTGATTGCAAGACAGCTCAACCACAGCACAACCCCACTCTGGCTGGGATCAGGGATCAAAGCCTCAGCCACAAGCTACGTCCAATAAACAGCAAGTTTCAGGAGAACAAGGACCATGTCCATCAGGCTCAACATCAATGCCCAGTATCCACAGAAGAATCAAAAAGGACGGAGTAAACTGGAGTCAAAGGGGAGCAGGAGGTAGGGCATACCTGTGGGACTGCAGCATGGGGGTGTGGAGAAACACACATACCCGGAGGGAGAGCTCCATTGAGGTGAAGTCACTGTCCTCCACGTCATGTCACTTCAGAGGTGAAAGTGGGTCCATGGCATGGAAGAGCCCCAAGTTATATCAGGAACTGTCTGCAACCAAAGTTTGCTTCCCAGTTTGTTTCTGGTGTGTCTTTGTTTAAAATACAGTAGCTATACCTACTCACATAATTAGTGTGTGTGATTTCCTGTCAAATCAATGTTTATTCCTACAACTCAATCTCGTTGCCTTGTCCCCAAAGGCCTTTGGTCAATTTGTGTTGCTATAAAGCAAGGATCCAGGGTTTTTTCTCCCATGGATCTTTTCTTCTCCACATAATTTATTCCTGGTCATTTCTTTTCATATCACCTACTTCATTTTTGTTTACATTTCAATTCCTTTATAGCCACATCATGTTAGAACTCTTGGTGTATTTAGAACCACTTTAAAAAGCCTTTTAGATTCAATAAATCCAAAGCAAGTCCCCTATGTTTTATCTTTTGGTTACACAACGGGACATAAACTTCACTAGATTCCGAGCTCGATAGTAAGTAGATGGAATCACTTTGTCCCTCCCCCCAGCCACTGGTTTATAAAGGTTAGAGGTTATTGGAAAGGGGCTGTACACACTGGCATCTTAGGGATCTTCTGGGATACAAGGTGTTGAGCACTGAAAGGTTTCTCTGTGATGTTCAATGCTACCAAACCCTGCCAAGTTAGCCCTCACTAAGGTGAAGTTGAAGAAGTTCCCATGATCAAATTCACCCTAAGACAGAGGGGCACCTCTGGCTAGACTTAACACAGGGTTAGGGGAAGGACATTCCCACCAATGGCCATGACAGCAACAGGACTGCTGAGCAAAAAGAAAAGCTCTTGTTGGCAAAGGGAGCATCACTCCTCGTAGCCTAGACTTAGAAGAAGAAGTGGCCTTCGGTTTTCAGTAACAACACTTTTGGTGGTCTTGGATATAATGTAGGAGGAATTTCTGAGAAGGAACAAAATTCAAGTTACTGCTGGTAAGCTGTGAGGTCTGAGTTATTATCATTCAACTATTGAAATGAATATAACATTATTTGTAGTCACAGGCTGAAAGGTCAAGGGACACGTCATTGTAATAAGACATACGGTTGGGTGAACGGATCCCACTATGGCTCAGTCAGGGGCCCCTTTTAAAAATGTAACTTCAGGTCTCAAATAGTCTTCACCTTTCCTGGTTCTCTTCTCCCTCTGGTATCTCCAAGAGTTCTCGAGAGCTATCTGCCATGTGTTCCAAGAGCCCCCGGCACTGTCTCAGGGCCACTTCTGCAGTGGAATGAGCTGCCAACTCCCCTGAGCTGTCTTCCTTACGTGGGTATCTCTTCTCCAGCTGCTCTGGGGCTGTACCGCACCTTGGGAGGCCTAAGGTTCCGCCAGGCGTGGCCCTCGTCCAGTGATCTCCCTCCAACATCACAGTCCACTAACCTTCACCCGGGGCTGGGGGGTGGGGAGCAACTGACCCAACCACTCTGTGTTCACCGCTCTTCCTCCACGTTCTCTTGGAGGTCACACCACAGAGCTATGTGACCCCCAAGATTTGCCCCTTTTAGGTTTCACACCAATAGGTGCACACCCTTGAGGTACAAACTGTCAAGGGCCTGGCAAAGAGTAGGGGTCGGTCAGCGGCCACACACCTGACACGGCCAGGGCTCCTCTATAAACTTCCGCCTCTGTTGACAAGTGTGTCTCGCTGTTTCGTAAACTCATTCTCCCAGGGTGATTCCTACTCTCGCCTTTCTAGCTGGGTTCTCATGTATCTCAGTCATGGACACTGAGTAATTTTTTCCCTAGATTAGACCCCTCAGCTCCATAGAAATCAGTTGGTACAAATATATACAATATATACCTCCCTGGGGTGGGGGGTGGGGTACTGATTCCTCACACTTAAGTCTTTAGATTCTGAAAGAACATGCTACTTTACTCAGAGTCATGCACACACATACATGGCAAAAAAGTTTTAATACATGAATGTATTTTTTCATTTTGATCTGGCTGTTTATTCCCATTAATAAAATGTATCAAAAAGGAAAAAAAACCCTAAATTAATCCTTGATTAAGGAAAGTGGGTGAGTAGAGAGCAGAAATGCCCTTAATTATATAGTTCTTCATAACTTCGACCTTATTTGTCAGATGCAAATATTGATCTGAGAAGCAGACCAGCATGGCCCACCAGAACCACTAACTGAAGTCTGCTATTTATAAGGCAAATCTGATTATATTCAACCTTTACTAGCGGTGTGTGGCCCTTGGGCTTTAATTACGAAAGTGATATGATTAGGTCTGACAGTTACGCTGGTTATATCATCACAAACCTTACTAAAACTCATTATTTTTCTATAGTAACACATCGTCCTTGACTTTAGAAGAAAGAAAGAGAATTTCTGTAAACATTTAAGAAAGACCTTGACTTATGCAATGGAGTTTACCAAGATTTTTTTTTCAGAACATTATAGTCAGAAAACAGGCAAAACTTCCTAAATCATATTCAGTAATAGTTTACTTAGCAACACTGCATATTTGTGTATTATGGAGTTAATGAGACACATTCCCTTAAAGTCATGCCCCTTTTTGCAGTGGAAGAAGCATAGCTGTAATGAGATGGAAGTGAATCTCTCCGTCACAGGGTGTGAGACCTAATATGAAGACTCAATACTATGTGCCGCATTGTTCGTAAAATCAGGGGGGTCTTGCCTGGTCCTGCTGCAGGCTCCCCTTCCTGTTCTGCACCTGCGGAAAAGGGCTTCCAACCAAACAGCCCTCCTTACCGGAGACCAAGCCCAGCTGTTTCTTCTCCCTGAGTAGCAAGTGTCCATTCCCTGCTGGCCCCCCAAATTATTCAAACCAGCCAGTCACATCCTCCGACAGAGTCAGGAGATACCCCAACCCTCCTGATACTACAAAGCCTGCCTCCTACAGCCTCTGGCTGTTCATTCTGTTCCTGAGTTCAAGCCCCGTGTGACCCTGCATGGTGCACTGTCCTCCTCCCTGTGTCGTGAGTATATGTAACTAAGACACTACTCTTCATCTTCCCAGTGTCAGGTGTCCTGTGTTCAGACATGCCCATAATCCTGGGGCAAGGGGCCCCTTAACTTACCAACAGGGTGAATAGGAGGTGAGCAAAACATGAAGCAAGCACACGGCAGAGGGGAGACTCCTAGACAAGCTTTCTGACCCCTGTACCACTCTTCCTTTCCCCCGGAGATTTCGCACTACACAAGGACAGCACTTAAGGAGAAATGTCTGTATGCTATACACCGGGTGAGCTCTTATCATGGATGGTCTCATTTAAGCCCCGCAACGATCCTGTGAGGTAGCTACGATTATTTCTCCTGTGTTACAAATGATGAGATTGAAGCACAAAAAAAGGTGAATAACCAACCAGCAAGTGATGGAACTGGAGTCCCATAGCCTGCACCTTGAACCCTATGGTCCAAAGAACTAGGGGCCTCGGAATGAATGAGTCCTCTGGTAAATGGACTTCACATCCGCAGTCTCACCGAATGAAACGAGTTGAAGGTATAAGCTTATGAATGCAGAGTGGGGATTTCAAAGATTACTCTGATTTCAGCTCCACCAACCACCGCTAAGTAAACAATGGTGTCTGCTGAGTGTGCACATTGAAAGACAGGCTCGCCTCAAGCGTGCTTAAGAAAGAGCAGCACACAATCCTTATCTTCTACAGTCATAGTTTATATTAAATTTTTGAAAATGGCTTAGTGTATTTTAGGTCCTCTCTTTTCTCTGGGCTATACCAGTTTTCAAGCAGATATAATTATACATATGCTAGTTCCTGTGCTCGGATTTCTCGAATCTAGGGTCTGTGTTTCCCCTCCCTGATGAACAAACATCTCAGATTCAAACTCAGCACACGGCACCGTGTCTGTTTCTTTCTCCCCAAACTAGATGATGATCTTCTTGTGAGTAGTGACCAGGTCTTGCTTATTTCTTTTTTCTATCACCAAACTCTAGCTTAGTTTCTCCATGTTTTTTTGGAAATGAACAAATAAATAAATCTAAAACTAATAAAGTCAAGCAAGGAATCATTTATTTATTGAAATGTCAAGGTTTCGGTAGTGACTTGACTTTGTCTAAAACTAGTTCTTCAGTTAGAGGCTAGATTTCTTTTCCTGCACATTTTGACAAGTGTTTTAAACAGAATTTACAGCTTTCATACTGATAAGTAGTTCTCTAAAAATAATTCTTTCAAGAACTTGTCATCTTGAAAAACAAACTGTGATAATTTGGAATTAATATTTGTTATACAATTCATATGTCTTGTATGAATGCAAACACATGCACACATACATGCAAATTCAAGTACCTGAAACAGTCGATGCCCAACACTGAAACAGAATCTTCTATGAAGCAGCAAGCACCTCACTGAAAATAAGAGTGCTCGATGGCCACTCATTTGAGCACGTGGAAAAGAACATTTCTGCCTAAGTAAAGGTTAAACCCAATCTCCCTCAAGGCAGTTTTAACTGCAAGGCTATGGTTTTACAGAAACCACAAACATTATTATTTTTATATAAACTTGTTTTAGAATATTTTCCTTGTTTGCCCTTGATTTCTCTTCTCTAAACAAACAATGAAACAAACAAACAAAAAGTCTGATCTTTTTTGTACAAGGCTGTGTGCAAAATCCTAGAAATTTCTGTTGCAAGAAACTTTTTGATAAAGCACAGAGTCATTCTAGGCAATACTGAACCCAGTCCTTGAACTTTCTGTTTGTAAGAATCACCTGAGGAGGTTATTAAAGTGTGGACCCTAAACCCCACCACATCACACACCAGAGAATATAATTCAGTAAATCTGGAATGTAGCTAAGAAACCTGTTTCTTTGGTGTGTTTGTTTGTTTGTTTGTTTGTTTGTTTTTGCCCTGGCTGGTGTGGCTCAATGGATTGAGTGCCAGCTTGCAAACCGAAAGGTCGCTAGTTCAATTCCCAGTCAAGGCACATGTCTGGGTTGCAGTCCAGGTCCCTGGTTGGGGGCATGTGAAAGGTAACTCTTTCTCTCTTGCACAATGATGTTTCTCTCCCTCTCTGTTTCCTTCCCTTCCCCTCTCTCTAAAAATAAATAAATAAAATTTTTTTAAAAGAAAAGAAACCTGTATTTTTATCAGGTGCTGCCTGGTTTGAGGGGATGTATTGACTACACTTGGGAAAATATTGCTCCAGAAAATGTGAAATCAATTTGAACAGCAAATTTCAAAATAAAATTTTTGCAAGACCATTAGTGTCGAAGTGGGGAATGATGTCAGGGGAAAGTGGCTGCAGTCAAGAAAACCTGTTACAATAATTCATATGAAGTTTACGCAGAGTTGAAGAAGAGCCTAGGATGGAAAGAAAAATATTTGCAAGGTTCAATCACTCAAACTAAATCAACAAGACATGGGGATTCAACAGTCAGCAAAGTGAGGTAGGGAGAGTGGGAGTGAGAGACCAGGAACACTGAAATACAACTTACCTTCCAGGATCTGAGCTTTGGAGACAGACTAGTTGGATGCCATAAATGAGACAGTTTTTGATTATCAGTCAAGTCTGGGACCTGTGTGAGCCAGCAGGGATACTCCTGACGTATACAGTATTGGCGTAAATATTAGAAAAATGTCACCACTTGTTAAGTAGATGGACACTGCTGGGCACAGGTTGGCAAGCAGAATGCTCCTTTAGGCAAATTAGAAGGTACTCCTGTCTGTGAGCAGACAGAGCCCTGTGCCAGGGCCCACTGCCGGGGGACCACACGAAAGCTGGATTTAAGCCCCGCACCCACACCACAACTTAAAGGCCCTCATGCAAAGTATAAATATGCAGTTGGTCCAGAGAGATACTAACAAGTTTCAGGATGTGGCCTTGGAAGTGGAAGCTAAAGCAGGAGGGAAGTAAAGAAACAGGAAAAAGCAACACTGAGAAATCATGACTGTTGGATGGTTTGCCTACCACATGCATGGTAAGTTCTTCTAGGACTGTTTCCCTAAAGGCCCTCTAAAACCTTAAGGAAGCCCTCCCCCCGTCCTGATCCTAGGCCAGAGGTTACTGAAATGAGGATCCATTTTGTGGGGATCTTTGTTTCGGGATTCATAGTTGCAGCCACATGTAACTTAGAATGGTGTTCATTGCTGCGGGCTCAGCACCTCGGACAGCGCCCGGTGCATTGTAACCATGATGCCCGAAGTCCGTTTTTCAGAAACTCTTCACGTCATTTGTGGAAACAGGATCTGGGGTTCTGTGTTCTTGTTCTAATTTTTTCCAATATTGTAAAATGACATGAAGACGACTAACTTTGTAAGTGCTGATTCAGGCTATTAATCCCATGAGAACTCAGCAAATAAAGTAAAATCAGTTCCCTTTGAAGATTTCCCCATTGTAAAGGAGGAAAAATTCCACCAGACGTGGTATCGTGTCTCTTTTTCTGTTACCCCAAGTTTCATGTTATTCTATAATAAAACATTTGTCTGATTTTGACTACCTCTGACCCTGTAACATGATATTTTGTATATCTGTCCTGGATTTTCTCTTCCTTTTCAACGATGTCACTTTTTTTTCATCACCGTCACTTAATTTTCTTGTTCTTTTTATAACAATGTGTAAATTGTTTTGACTGAAGCTGTGCCCCAGATGGGCACTGCACAAATGTCAGCTTAAATGCTAAGTCTGCGTCTTCATGTATCATTTGTTTCATTATTTTACAAATTTTACATCCATAGTAGATATTGTTGCATCTTTAGAGAAAATATCTCAAGAACTACTGTATTTATTCTTTTCTTCCCTCCTCCTTTCTTCCCTCACTCCTTTCTTCCCTCCCTCCCTTCCTCCCTTCCTTCCTTCCTTCCTTCCTTCCTTCCTCCCTTCTTTTCCTTATTTATATAAGAATTCCTACTATTTGTCAGTGCTCCTAACTCTGTGCCTAGGAAATCTCATCAAATAAAACAAAAAAACAAGTGAGAACTACCGCCAATAATTACAATAATACATAGGTATTTAGTTTTGTATTTTAAAATTAAACTACATTTTCTTGAAAAGAACCACCCCTTAACTTTCAAAAGTCAAAGTTTCTGGGAGAGGAAATAAATAGGCATGTATTGAGTACATACTATTTTTGAGGAATTTACTATATTTTTATGACATCCGCACAGTAGTTCTGTGACACTGGCATTGTTCTCCCCGTTTCATTGATGAGGATCTTCATAAAGGTTAAGGAACCTACTTAAGATCACAGATAATGGCATAGTCAATAAATGTCACAGATGCTGGCCAAAGGCAGATCAAGGATTCAATGTCAGGATGTCAGGCTCTAGCCGTGGTACCAGGCTTGAACATTGTTGAAGAAATGCCGTTTTTTCCTAACAAAACCCTGAGAACATGACATACCTATGTCACGGGAATGTGACACTGAAAAACAAATTTATCTTCCAAGTGGATCCCTTTGCAATCTGACTGCTTGACAGGAAGGAGAACACAGTGGTTCCCAAGCATATGTCTATTTTACCAAGAGCCTCTTAGAGGAGTTTACAGTAAAAATTAGCATCTGTCATTAATTATCCAAGAGCAAGTTTAGATATCAATCCATAAAAAGCACAAATGGTACTAGTAGTGTATTTATACATGTGTTCTATAAAAGATAAAATACACATGTAACTTAGTTAAGCCATGGAGGCTAGTTTATCTTTTTTCTAGCTTAGTACCTTGAATATTATTATCCACCCTTTTTAACTCCATCTGCTCTTATGACTCGATTCACACCACCTACTTGGTAGAAGCTTAATTATATTAATCATCCAGGGTTCCATATGCTTCTGGGGGCATGGATACCATATTGCCCGACTTGCAAAGCTGAGAAAACAGATTATTAAGGAAATAAAATGCCAGGGATTCAAAATATTGCGGACAAAATACATAAATAAATCCAGAGGCAAATGCTGGCTGGAGTGATCATTGAAATACGTAGTCTTAAGAACATACACACCCAGAGAAACTTTTATCTTCCTAGGGCCTCCAACACCACTAACTGGACGCTGGTGTCACAAACAGTAATATCCATAAAGAAAATCTGCACCAGTAACATCTAGGCTGTTTAAGTCCACAAAATAGATTTTCCACATCAAGTAAACACCATCATTCAATTTTTATTCAAAGTCAAGTGTAGTCTATATATTACAATTTTCTAGAGTTTAGGTGGCAAATGTTAGTTGGCTTTTATCTCACGGTGAGAGATATTAATAAATAATAAAAACATACAACTGAGAATGAAAATAACTACCCAGTGCTGTACCCACTGACTCAGGTCACAGGTTTGAAAGAGAAACTTAGAGAGCTCGTGATACTTTATTAAATCTGCTTTATTAAAGAATAATTTGATCTACTCAAATAGATTACTTCATTTTGGGGGGCCATCTATCTTTATACCCTTCTAAGCACTATGATACAGAAGGAATAACCCAGAGCAGATTCCTACCCTCAAAGTGCTTATAAGCTAGGATGCGAAGTGGAAGTAGATAATAAAAAGGAAAGGAAGATCAAGATCATTGCAAGGAAGCAAGACGATGATGAATCATGATAAACACTTCAAAGAAAATTTCCAGCAAAGTGATGGGAAGCAATTAAAAGTCAAAGGTGAATGGATGAAGGGGGAGGTCTCTACAGCGGGCAGGTAATGGGGACTGAGAAGGTGTTTTTGCCAAGTATTAAAGAATGAGAACAAAGGAGGCAAGGGAAGAGCTGGAAGAATGGAGTGCGACACAGGAAAAAGCAAAGGCTAAGACCCTGAAGCAAGAAAGAGCTTCCCACATGGAAAGGCGTGGCTGGAGTGTCATGTGCCAGGAGGAGGGTGGCTTGAGATGCAGTGAAAGAGATGGGCAGCGGCAGCTCTGCCCGGAGGGACAGGAAAGATTTCGAATTGCTAAGGATATGTACAAGTTCCTTACAACTTTGTTGGTATATAAAATTAATGCAGTCTATCTGGGTCAGCTAGTGAGTTGGAAGAAAATAATAATGCAATTTTAGAATTGGGAGAAAATTTGCAAATTATCTCTTCCACCCCTTGTTTCATAGATATTGCCCATGAGGCAGTGGTGAAGGGACGGGTGTGTCAGTGAGGAGGCCTGGTAGAACTCCGGGTTCTCGGACATCTAGTGACAGTTTCATAATACCCGCAGGCTTAGGGTTTTCATTACCGCAGATTCTAAAGACTTTATCCTAGTCTTGGCTCCAGAGCAAACCTCCAGGGGCCGAAGATAGCCACCCAAGCTCATCTCAGAATGAGGAAACTGAACAGAAGACGAGAGCAGTGCTGCATGCCTACAGGAGCAATGTATGAGGGGCCTCGGGAGTTGCTCATTCTCAGAAAAGAACTACAGCTTTGAATAGGATCTACGGAAAGAGACAGGGACAAAGATTCGGCAAGTACCAGGCGAAGGGAAGATTTTATGAAATTACAAAGAATGTGAAATCCCACCCAGTAAAATAGCATTAAGTAGCAGAGGCCAATAGCTAAAGTTGGTTTATGAAGTTTGTGACATGAAGTTTGCCACAGGTATAAAATAAGCAGAAAAAGCACATCAAAGGTAACCTTAAAAATTCAACATTAAAAAATCTCCAATTATTGTCAATTAGAGCAGTTTTTCCTAATGTATTTTAAACCCCTTTTCAGTTTTTTTAATAATCAATATAAACAAACAAAAACACAATAGACAGTAAAACAATAATGTCGCAGTATAAGGACACATGATAGGATACTTGCTGAGGAAAAGGCTAATAAGGGTTAAGACAGGACTTCTTCTAGAAAGAACTTGGTCTGGGCTGGTCAAAATGTTTACTTGCTTGGGGGCAAGAAGCCGGACCAAATAACTTTGCGATCAATGCTTCCAACGAAACGAATTCAGTTTGTTTTCCATGAATGCACAGCATGATTAACAGGGTCAAAATTTTACAAGTGAGAAGGAAAGCAGGTTTAAACCAACATCATGGCAAAATGAAATAACTGCAACTTAGCAGTTGTGATAGTCAGACACAGCAGTGTTTTTACTGTCAATATCAATGTGCCAAGCAATCCGTGATTTGTATACCCCGGAGATTACACCGGGAAAAACCCAGCCACATATTTCAATCAAGTTCATGAGAACAGACATGATTGAAATAAGCAGAGAATGCTTGAGGAAGATTTTGCTTAACACTCATGGTTTTACATAAAAGAGTCCTCTCACATCTCTTCTATCACATATTTGTTAACCATGTGAACACAAATCTATGTGGTCCTGTTTTCAAATTGGTGAGGACCGCACCTTAATGAGGCACAGAAGACAGGAAGCTTACTCTTCATAAAGCTTCATAGCAACGTGAGATTTATATATCATTTAAGCCACAATTGTTACTTATACGCGTCCTTTTAATAAAAATAACACAGAGCCAAAATCCTTTTTTAAAATGTTTTTAAAAAAATATACATAGAGTGCTATTCAATTTATGTGTGCACTATGCATGGTCCCAAAATAATGGAATATTTGAAGGTCACATACTCTAGTTTCAGAAAGGTAGGTGTCTTAGAGGGGTTTAATGGTAGTCCTCAAAGGATGTGTCCATATCCTAAACGTCAGGCACCTGTAAGTGTGCTTTTGTCAGGAAAAAAAAAAGAGTCTTTGCAGATAGTATCATTAAGGATCTGGAGATCAGATTATCTCCAGATAATCTTGGATTATCCACATAGTCCCAAAATCTGATGTCGGGGGGGGGGGGGGGGG
>PVJD01017840.1:0-16299 GCA_004026545.1 Mormoops blainvillei | reverse complement strand
GCTTGTGAATCCGAAAGGACAAGGAGGCCAATAAAAATGTAGGCTGCCTCCCACTTCTGATTAGACTGTGCTTCAAATTCATTGTCAAGTTATTTGTTTGGAAACCATATATACACCTAGACAGAAACACTGTTATAAGTGGTTAAATTGCCAGGTCAGCCTAGAGAAACTTATTTAATATTGAGATATAACTTCCTGAAGGGCCTGACTGTTCCTGATAGTCCAACAAGCCACCATTTCAGAAATCTGTTTTATTCACAGGAAAACAAATTCCAGGTTGCAGCCCAGAAGGTAGCAACATACCTCCTTTCTATCCCCATGGTGTGATTTCCATTCCAGTTGCCTGGGAATGGGTCTTTGGGTCAGGGGACGAGGCAGGAATTCACCCCTAGACCCTAGCTACTTGCTGACTCTCAAACCCAGCCCTTGGAGGGTACTGGCCACAGGCAAAGGTCTCACTGGTCTAAGGCGAAATACAACACTTAAGTCCAGTGCAGAAAGTTTATCACAGAGCAAAGTATATTCAGAAATTTTCAACTGTCTCCTTGGTGTCTTCTGATTGACATTCAATCTCTTGGGCTCTGCGATGTTTAGCATCAGTACATTTCCCACCTTCCCTTCTGCGTGCTACCACCCACCACCAGTGGGCATTCCCCAACCCACCATGGACATTCACGTGCATTTTCTTTGACTGTGCTGTTCTGTCTATCTGGACTGTCCTATGTCTCTCTTCCCACTGTTTTTTATGTAATCACCCCCTCAGTTCAGCTTACGCTGACTACCATAGCTCCCCCCCGCCCCCAAATCTGTATTCATAGTTTCTAAGTGTCTGGCTATGCAGCTGAAGGTAAGCATCTTATTTTTATTCATCTTCATATCTCCAGGATCTGATGTCCCCAATGTGCAGTTGATTAGGAATAGCAAATTGGTTTTATTTCATAGGCCAATTCCTATTGATTGGTAACGATTGCCTGGAATGCAATTTGAGAAAGGCTCTCTCTCATCTAGATTCAGTGGGAAGGCACCTGATTGACTAGCAACGTCTGCCATGTGCCTGGTTGTGGGAAGTGAAGGCGTGCTTGGTCCATGTTTGTTTTTCTGGGGGTAAACAAACAATAAATGTTTGCTATGAATATGTGAATAAATATATTTCTTTAAAATTATAAAATATAGGCGTTTTAGTAGTTCAGAAACATTTCCCATAGTCCAGTGAGCTGTTGCTGTGTTTCATTTCCTTAAGTGAAGTGGATCTTTTAGAGAGAGAGAAGAAAGGGGGGGGTGGAGGAGAGAGAGAGAGAGAGAGAGAGAGAGAGAGATCTGTTTGTTGTTCCACTTATTTATCGGTTGTTTCTTCTATGTGACCTGAATGGGGATTGAACCCACAACCTTGGCATATCAGGAGGATGCCCTAACCAACTGAGCTACCCAGCCAGGGCTGAAGTGAATCTTTAACCTTGAACTTGAACTGATATTCTAGAACACCTGGCTTTGTCTCTGAGCTAGGAGGCAGCCATGTATAGTGGCACTTTGTATGAGGTGGTCTGCAGGAGGGCTTCTGGTACTGGCCCCAGAGCAGGTTGAAGTGCTGATGTAGGAAGAAAGGAGGGAGAGGATGGAGAGGACCATGATGTCTCAACTCTGTGGTATTGGCCATACCTGAGTCTTCACAGAGAAAAAGTCTCCAGACAGAAGCTGAAAGAGTCGATATTTATTAAAGACTCAGTGAGCTCCGGCCGGGTGGCTCAGTTGTTGAAGTGTCATCCCCCCATACACAAAAAGGTTGCGGGTTCAATCCCTAGTCCCTAGTCAGGATGCATTTGGGAGGCAACCGATTGATGTTTCTCTCTGACATTGATGTTTCTCTCTCTTTCTCTCCCTTCTTCTCTCTCTAAAATCAATAAATATATCCCCAAGTGAGGAGGAAAAAAAAGACTCCGTGAGACATGGGCATACAAGTAGCAAAGTGAGAGCCAGAGTCAGGGAACAGGCTAATCACCCATTCCTGAGAGGAAAGGGCACTGCTTAGTGCTGAGCAGGGTCTGGGCTGGATGTGTATGACTCTGCACCCTTGCTGCAGAGTGGGCACCGTCCCTGGCAGACAGGGCACTTATACCAGCGGTGGGAAAGGACTTGTTTGGGAGCATGTGTGAGTCACCTCTGGGGAATGCCAGTACTCTATGTGGGACACCCATTTCGAGCAGGAATGGACAAGAGCCTCTGTGATCCCCAAGTTAGTACTATTACTTGCAATAACCTACCTTCTGATGAGATCTGAGGCAAAACTTGGGTCACACAGACCTTAAGAAAATAGTCCCTAGGAAAGCCAGGTATTGAGAAGCAGTTATTAGGACTAAAATGTACTCTTCCACTGCCCTTTCCCAGAGAACTGAATTGGTAGCATACAGAAGATGTTCAGTGCTGGGGGCATTTTGACCAGAACAGCTCATTAAGGATTCCGGACTGACACGGAGCACTGGAGTCCTGGGCAATTCCCCGCCAGGACCCTGAGGCCCCGTGGTGATGTTGTAGGTGCTGTTTTCAGGCAGTCTGTTCCCTCACAAGGTCTGCAGGAAACGGACAAATGGACAGGGTGAGGAGGAGAGGATCATCCTACAACAGTGATTTCTGGAATAAAGTATGGTTTGGGATTTCTTGGGGAATAGGGTGGCCTATGATCCAATCTTATACACCTGAGCTGGGGCGTGACCTACAGCACCTGCCATGCCACCCAGCTGATGTTTGAGATAATGAAGTTTTCAAAGCATCCTGGACAGGTTAGAGCGGGACTAGTACTGTCTTAACTGGTGAGCTAGGCCTGCATTTTAAAGCCCTGTTCCTTGGGGTCGTTTCCTGACTTTACCATCAATAAAACCAGAGTCCTTCCAGCTACCCAGGGTACAGGGCTCTGGCCTCCTCTGTTAGTGAGTTGCAGGCAGAAATTCAGTTCCTCGCACTGACTGGTGTGGCTCAGGGGGTTGGGTGTCCTTCTGCAAACTAAAAGGTCACCGAGTTGGATTTCTGGTCAGGGCACATGATGGGATTGCCAGCCAGGCTCCCGGTTGGGGGGCGTGAAAGAGACAGCTGATCAACGTTTCTCTTGCACATTGATGTTTCTCTCCCTCTCTTTCTCTCTCCCTTCTCCTCTCTCTCTAGAAATACATAACATCTTAAAAGAAAGAAAGAAAGAAAGAAAGAAAGAAAGAAAGAAAGAAAGAAAGAAAGA
Source organism: Mormoops blainvillei (assembly GCA_004026545.1). NCBI lineage: Eukaryota > Metazoa > Chordata > Mammalia > Chiroptera > Mormoopidae > Mormoops > Mormoops blainvillei. The sequence goes on along the minus strand of PVJD01017840.1, from coordinate 13,076 downwards.
AAGAGAGAGAAAGAAAGAAAGTTGAACAGAAAAAAAAAAAAGAAAAGAAAGAGATTCAGTTCCTCTTGGGTCTGCTTGTTAACCTTGATTGTGAACCATCTGTTCCCAGGGTTTTCCCAGGTTGCAGACTTAATCCAGGGAAGATGGAGTGTTTTGCGAACTCTGCAGCTATTAGTTTCCCCGCTGATCATATTTCAGGGCAGGGGGATGTTTTTCTAATGATAAACTCTCTGTGAGCTTGAGTCATTTAAAATGTATGGTATCAGCAATGTTCAGAGTAAACTTATTGCGGCTGACCCAGCAGGAAGCCCTCTGGAAACCTCTTTGCCATGCTCTGTTATCCCATTGTCCAACTCTCCTTGTACCAAGATAGAATTTAACCTTCAGGAAGGATGGTCTGGAAATTTTCTGTTTCTTATCAGCGATTCTATCAGATAAGGTTTCTGCCCCCGGCAGGAGATACATGTTTTACGTGCAGCTGAGGGCTCCAAGGAGGGTCCTGGGTAGTTTCAGTGTGCATGAAGAACAGACAAGTGTGCCCCCATTCTGGGTGAGAAACGCTGCCCCAGGATGCTCTCATCACTGGTCTTAGGTCTGCCTCTGGCCATTGTAGAGTACCTGAAGGCTTTCTGAGGCTGTGTCCAATTCCCTGAGGAGGGAATTGGATTACAAACTGGTGCCTTAGAGGACCGAACTCCCTGAGGAGGGAATTGGATTACAAACTGGTGCCTTAGAGGACCGAACTCTTTGTATATTGATCGACCACTTGTATATTATCTTATATATGCCTTTCTACAGGTTTGTGTTTTTCAGAGAGTATCTCTTGAACAAGGGTCAGAAAACTGCAGCCTGTTAGCTAGATGCAGCTATTTTTACAAGAATGTTCACTTAGAACATGCTCATTAGCTTATGAATGAATGTGGCTGCTTCCTGTGCTGCTACGGAAGGGTGAAGTATGGGGACAGAGGATGAATGGTCTAAAATATTTACTATCTGGCCCTTTACAAAAAAAGTTTGCTGACCGCTGCCTCCATGTTTTGACTCCTTCTTGTAAGACAACACTACAAATTGTAACCACAAGGAGATACCATGTTGCACACCCATTGGGTTTCATAAAGGCATAAAGAGAGAAACACTCCCACATGCTAACAAAGAGACAGTTTACAAGCATACCCACTGCAGGATTGTCAGAATTTTAAAACGGGGCAATTTTTCACCAGGAAAAAAAAATATATATATATATAGCTTTTGCTATATGCATATAGTTGAATATGTTTTTTGAGATTTAACATGGTTATAAACCTTCAAAACATAAACTGAGAAACACCCTGCCCCATGCAGTTTGCAGAGTGATACATACAACAGTAGCACACAATTTATATAAAATATGAAAATGCAAACTTAATCTGCTGTTGTAGATGAAGGATACAAAAGGAGCTAGAGCAGTCTACAAAGACTGGTCTAGGTTGGTGGATGGAGAGATAGGTGAGATGACCCCACTCTATTAGTTTACTACCAAGGCTAAGTGAAGAAATCAAGGCTGCGTGGAGTAGAGAGGGGAATCTCTTCCCCAGGCCCTCAAGGACAGGTGCCTGGAGCCCTGTGGTCTCAACAGCCCTCATTCAGTAAAGAAACCTCTGGGAAAGAGACCCCTTAACTGTGGGCCCACTGCCCTTAATATACCCTTTTAGTCTGGGGGGATGGTCGATGTATTATCACACAGGAATTTCTTGTTACACCGTAGTTACAAACACCTACATTTTACTTATTTGTTGAAGCATAAGGACTCTTCAAGGTTCAAGGTCAATGGTTTGATCATATATAGGATAAATGCATGTAAAATATATAAGTGCAAAATTCAGGGAAGTTGTTACCTCGCAGGGAGTGATACAGAAATGAAGGGGATCAAGAAGATATCTTAGTGCATGTAATGTGTCTATAATGTTTCATTTCTGTTTAGCACAGGAAATAAGTGTGGCAAAATGTTAAGATTGGATTAAGCTGGGAGAGGGCAATGTGTGAATCTATAGAGTGGAAAGGAATGGGTGGATAGAGGAGAACCAGAGCCCCTTGGTAGAACATGAGAAAAAAATGATCAGAATTGGTACCCAGTCTAGGTCTATATGCCTATTGTTTTAAATTTTTAAAAACTGATTTGAGAGAGAAAAAGAAATGGGGGTGGGGGTGGGGGGAGGTGGAGGGAGAGAGAGAAACATCAATTTGTTGTTCCATTTATTTGTGCATTCATTGGTTACTCCTTGTATGTGCCCTGACTGGGGATAAAACCTGCAACTTTGGCATATCATGACAATGCTCTAACCAACTGAGCTACCTGGTTGGGGCCTACTGTTCTATATTCAACAGATATTTGTTGAATGGAGGAATCCAACACATTCTCATTGAGCATTAAGTCCTAGGAACTGCAGGTGGGATCCAGAGCTGTTAAGATATGGTTCCTGCCTTGCAACCACTTACAATTCAGTGAGAAAGAGTTTATGCCAAGTACTGATGCTCCTGCAAAGCAGAATGGAAACAGAAGCAAAAGACAAGCAATTGCTGTGGGAGCAGTGGGGAGAGATCATCAACCTGGGGAGAGGAGGAAAAGAGCAGAAAGTTCTTTAAGCAAGAAGTCTAAACTCAACTCCTGAGACACAAAAGACTTGCTTTTTCATCCCCTCCCCTCCCCAGATTTCGTTTATTTATTTTTAGAGAGAATGGAAGGGAGAAAGAAAGAGAGGTAGAGAAACACTGATAGGTTGTCTCTCACATGTCCCCAGCTAGAGACCTGACCTGCAACCCAGGCATGTGCCTTGACTAGGAATTGAACCAGTGAACTTTTCATTCACAGGCCAGTGCGCTCGAGCCTCTGAGCCACACCAGCCAGGGCACAAAAGACTTTCTAAAAGAGGAGAAATGAAAAAGGGAAACAACTGAGGGAAAGCACATGATGTACTGAGGGGACAGTGGAAAGCACAGAGAGAGAGAGAGAGAGAGAGAGGGAGAGACGGAGGGAGGGAGAGAGAGGAATGTTATCGAGTAGAAATTAAGTAGATGTAAGGGTTGGGAAGGCTCTGGCTGCCTTTCTTAGTTTGATTTCCTTCCTTTGGCATGTGAAGCTACTAAAGGTTAGAAAGGGCAGTGTGGCTTGACCTGCCCGAATAATTATCTCCTGAAATGGGAGGGAGGAAGGAAGGAAGAAGACGAGGCAAGGAAGGCTGATAGAAGGCTGTTGATATCTGTCCAGATGAGAACTAACCCAAGCCTGTGCTCGGAGAGCGGCTTTGGGAATGAAGAGGCAGAGTCACAAGGTAGGACCCTGAGGAGGCGAGGAGAACGGGGACGTCACAGTCACCCTTGAAGGTATCATTCCCCGGAGGTGCCAGCCATTATGGCAGCTGGACTTCTACAACACCTCGGGCAGAGGTTGAGGACCAAGAGCTGGGCCCATGTCTCTGGGACGGAGACCGCATTGCCCCTGTGCTGTAACCCTCTCAGAGGGTGGTACAGAGCTGTTTTCCTTGTAGGTGCTCAGTAACTAAGGCCCAGAGAGCAGCAGGAAGATGATGGACTACAGCAGAGACACTGAAGATCCTTCTTAGCTTTCAAAGCCTGATATAGGTAAAGACAAGTTTCTGAGACTGTGGGGGCCAGCATCCATGCCAGCCCCCCCAACCCCACACCATAGAGGGGTGGAGCTCCTGTGTCCTGCACCAGCCACACGCAGCCTGGTGAGGGAGGAGAGCCCAGAGACAGGCTGAGGGCACCTGAGCTCTGCCGTTCGCTTCTGCTGGGTGACTTCAGGCAAGACCCACTCTGGCCCTCAGGTTCCTCATGAAGTGAAGGGGTGAAATCAGGTAAATTCTTTTTCAAGATGCTTTGGTTGCAGGCAACAAGAATTGACTTTAGCAAACATAAGCAAAAGAAAAAAAAAAGAAAGAAATCTATTATATCTAATCAGTAGCTTGCAGAGTTGAAGGGAAGACCAAGGAACAGGTTTGAAAGAGGGTAGGGACCAGGGCAGCTTCAGGGGCTGGTTGGCAGGGTTTCATCAGTGGGTCCTCCGGCGCTGGCAGCGGGGTGCCCCTTGAATGTACACACTTCGATAGCTTCCTCCACCCTCGTTTCGCTCATTAATAGTCACAGTCCAACTGGCCTTGCCTGGATCTACCTTCTCCAAGGGATGCCCACCCTTGGAGAAGGTAGGAAAGGGCATACTGACTGACGCTTCTTCCAAGCCACATGCTGCAGGGAAAAGGTAGTTCCCTAAAGAAAACTGAGATGTTGTAGCCCAGGAAGGTGAAATGGATGTTGACTGGCCAAAAGCACTTTTCAAGTTCAAGAGTTCTATGAAACCCTAAAAATTCAATAATCTATAGCATGCGGTGAGGCATGGGTTATGGATGGACCCTCAGACATATGGGGCCATAGACTCTTCCTTTCCTCCATTGTGTTAAAGGGGTGGTGGTGGGTAGGAGCTGGTAGAGGGACTACAGGAGGAGCAGCCACAGCTTGGGGGGTTCTGAGGGCTCTCCCGGGTCTTTCTCAAGGGCACTTTTCTTTAATCAATGCCTGCAGCCTCCCCAGCAACATTGTGAAATTGCTTGCTGGATCCTTCTTCTTCTGAGATCAGAGGATTAGAGGTAAGTCCCAAAAGTTTCCATGAAGTCCATGCATCTGACAGCTCAGGCCAGGCTGGATGGGGAAAGGAGGCCAAGAAGCTCATGTTTGCAGAGGACTCTGGGGGAGGATCCCCCAGAAATGTTTTCAAGTTTTGGAAAAAAAGCTAAAAAATAACTAAAATTGGAGCCTATGACATATTGAGAAATGGAATCTGAGTTCTTGTGAGGACAAACATGAAATCAGGAATTATTCATAGTGAAGGGAAGAGCCTTTATAGGTTTCCAAAGGAGCGTGAAACCCAAGACTGAAATGCAGGTTCTGGTGCCAGGCGTGGCTGGGGACATGGAGAGGGTCATTTTAATCACCATTATGTCATTTGATCGAAGGCTACAGTTCCAAGGTCCTGAGGGAGGGCAGCATCATAGCCCAGTCCCACTAAACCCAAACTCTGTTTGTGAGGGGATACAGATAGACCATGGCTACTCATTCCTTAAGACAGACTTCAGCGAGGGCATGAATCAGGAGATACTGGAGGGGGCAGAGCGTGTAGGGGGTGGTGGCTCCAAGTGTAGCTAGGAAAGAAGCGGGGCAAGTGTTGGACTGAATGAAGAGTTCTAGTGCATCCACTCTTGACCACCCCTACTCACCAGAAACAAAATGTGAAGCTGCCATGTTATGTTATCAGGGAGAAAAGGCTCCATTTGCAAGTTCTTTTCAGAAGGTAAGAGGTAGATCTTCTTTACCCTTAAATGATAATCCTTATACACCCCTTTGTCCAACATGTGACCCAACTTGATCTACAGACCCTTCAGTTTGACCTAACACCTAAGGATGGTCCTTGGGTGCCTGGGATCACTCAGGATGAAGAGAGAGAATAAAATAGGAGGGGCTTCAAACTTGATTCAGAGGAAAGAAGTGGAAGGAAGCCAGAAGTTCAGGTAAATGTTATGGAAGAAGTGAAGACACCCAGAATGTGTAATAGCTTGGCTGGCTGACAGCAAGAGCTTTATACTGCTAATAGTACCCCTAGGTTAACTCTGCTAAGTAAGTAGGAAGTCTGTCCATAAAAAGTGCAGTCATTATTAATAAAATGAGAATGGTTTATGCAACCAATGTAACCTGGCGGACAGGGAGAGTGGACTGGAATGTGCATGTGTGAACAATGACGACTTCACTGTACTAGTCAGTGGGGGTGGTAGACACTGTTGAGTGAGCATGTGTGCTGTGTGGTGATCACATTCAAAATGACTGAGTGAGTAGAGCAATGAATCTGCATCCAATTTTGCATTAAGCTTGAACATTTATCCGCAGAAACCATTCAGGTGATTCAGAAGGCCATAGCTATGGGCAACTGATGACTGGCAGCTTTAGCATGACAAGGCACATGCTCATGCATCACGTCTTGTGCAGAGTTTTTTGGTGGAACATCAAATCACCCAGGTGATGCAGCCCAGATTTGGTGCCCTGCAACTGCTGGTTTTTACTAAAACTAAAATCACCTTTGAAAGGGAAGAGATTTCAGACTGTCATTGAGATTCAGGAAAATACAACGGGGCAGCCGATGATGACTGGCGGAATTGTGTGAGGTCCAAAGGTGTCTATTTTGAAGGGGACTGAAGCATCATTGTCCTATGTACAATGTTTCCTGTGTCTAGTATTTTCTTCAACAAATACCTCCAGTTTTCATAGTACATGGATGGATACTTTCTGGACAGACCTTGTATATGGTAAATTATTGTTTAGAGATTTTATTTATTTTTAGAGAGAGAGGAAGAAAGGGAGGGAGGAAAAGAGGGAGAGAAGCATTGATATGAGAGAGAAACAGTGTTTCTCAGGTTGCCTCTCGAACATGCCCTGACCAGGGACTGGATCTGCAATCCAGGCATGTGCCCTGACTGGGAATTGAACAAGTGACCTTTTGCTTTGCAGAAGGACACCCAGCCAACTGAGCTACACTTGTCAGGGCTGTATACAGGGCTGTATATTGTATTGTATACAATATAGTATTGTTTAAAATTTCCCCTTTGTCAGTGAGTTTGAGCAAATTTCTTAAGTTTATTTTTATTTTCTCTTACGTAAATTGCTTATTCACATTTTTCATTTCTCTTTTTGGAGGGGGAGGGAGAGTTTGAGCTCTTTATACGTTCTGGGTAATAATCCTTTGTCATCTGTGTGCATTGCAAGAATCTTCCCTCAATCTTTGTCTTGTTTTTTAACTTTACGAGTGGTGTCTTTTGTACAGTTATTTTTTTAAATAGAGCTAAATTTATTCAATTTTGTTTCTACATGTAAGTTTCTATTGGCTCAATAATGTTTATGGATTTGCATTATATATTTTGTCTTTATTTTTTCAACTTTCCTATGCCTGCTCTGCCTCACTAAACTCAGAGTGCACGTTCAGTGCAGGCTCAGGGAGACTGTCTGGCTCACCACAGTCCTAGCACACGTCTCTTAAATGTACTGAAATCAACTCCAGTGGCCGGCACCAACTTCCTGGCTATGGAATTATGAAAAATCAACTCTTGTTGAAAAGAAGTAGGCCTTTGGCTGGAGTTTGGAATTATTTATGGTCGCAGACATTTGTTTTTGTAACATCTTAGTTATCTTTAGCTGTCCACTCCAGAAAAATAAATCTTACTCTTTGTCGACCAAGCACACAAGGAGACCTGGAAATAGAGGAAAAAAATAGAAGGGGAAAGAAAAAACTCTTCCCTTTCCATTCATGCATGCATTCATTCATTCCTTTCTTCAGTCAGATAGCCAACACATACTTTTTAAAATACCTGCTATGTTTCATATGCTTGGGTATAAGTTTGGGGCGCAGCAAAACAAATATCTGTGCCCTTGTGAAGCTGACATTCTAGCCACACATTACTCTTCTATGTCCCAGTGAATTTGGTATCAAATCCCCCTGGATTTGAGAGGCCCCTGGAACCACCATCTCTTGTCACTTCTACCTTACTTCTATTTTGGCGTCTGTTGGCCATTTTCTCTTTTGCCTAGGATCCTATCTGTCAGGGATCATCAATTGTTTGGTATTTTTTTTTCCCCTCAATGGGACAGAATAGTGAGGGCAGCCTTCTTCAGGTTTCTTCAGGTATCTCCAAGCAAAACAACCAAAGGTGAAAACCATTTTCATTATTACTGGTCTCTGCTGCCACCTCCTCTCCTTTCAATTTGTTTTAAGCCACCCTTAAACACACCCTGTGTGTTGCACTTTGTTACAGTAGCCCTAGGAAATGAATACACTATTGAAAATAGGAAAAACCCCAATCTTGGTATTCCCTAACCCCTTTCCTAATTTATTTTATTCATAACATTTGTCAGCGTTAATATTCTACCTTATTTATTTAGCTTTTGCCCGTATGCCCTCTATAGAATGTAACCTCATGAGCTGGGATACTGAATCCTGAGTGCCTAGAGTAGTATTTTGCATATGGCAAACAATAAATATTGGTTGAATGAATGGACAGATGAGGATGTGTCTTTTCTTTTAGCATAACTCTGGTGGGTAGAAAGTCAACAGATTCACAGTCAGTTTTCTCTGCCATACCAAAGACCTCCTTTGTCACCTTGGTTTGATAAGGACAAGGCGCCAGAAGGAAAGTGAGAAAGTGCCCTGCTTCCAGGGCGCGATGGCAGAGATAGAAGAACTCCATCCTACCATAATTGTAAAATTGTGTTTTTTAAAAGCCTGTATGATTCAGAGTATGAATTTAGGGTGGATCTGTGGATATTAGAATAAAGATATCATGTGTGGAAACCTCCAGGCTATGCATTTGAACTGTGTCTTTAAATGTCTTATGAGGTCTGTCCTGAAAAAGTCCAGCCACTGTTGATATAATAACGGTTTGTGTGACATCAGTATAACCTGGCAGCCAAGGTGAGTGGGCTGGAATGTGCATGCATGAACAATGACGACTTCATTGTACTAGTTAGTAGGGGTGGTTGATGCCATTGAGTGAGCATGTGTACTGCATGGCCGTTGCATTCAAAATGACTGAGTGAGTACAGCAACGAATCTGCACCCAATTTTGTGTTAAGCTTGAACATTCCTCCATGGAAACTATTTGGATGATCAGAAGGCTTTCATGGATGATGCAATGAGTACAGTGCAAATAAGAGTATGGTAAAAAAGGCTTCAAAGTCACCACGTTAACTGTGTTTTTTGATTGAGAAGGTGTTGTCCATCATGAATATGCCCCTCCAGGCCAAACAATTAATAAAGAGTACTATCTCAATGTTCTTCATTGGTTTAGAGATGCAATATGGTGAAAATGGCTGCAGTTGTGGGCAACTGGTGATTGGCAGCTTCATTACCACAATGTGACAACCTATGCATCATGCCTCATGCATAGTTTTTAGCAAACATGAAATTAACTAGGTGACTCAGCCCCACTACAGCCCAGATTTGGTGCCCTGAGACTTCTGGCTTTTCCCAAAACTAAAATGACCTTTGAAAGGGAAGAGATTTCAGACTGTCGATGAGATTCAGAAAAAGATGAGACAGCTGAGAGCAAGTTCAACAAAGGATTTTGCAGAGTTCTGAACAGTGGAAGAGATGCTGGGAGAACTGCGTACAGTCCCAAGGAGTCTACTTTGAAGGGGACTGAAGCATCATTCTCCTGCGTATAATGTTTTTTATCTTGTATCTTCGTCAATAAATGCCTCTATTTTTCACATTGCATGGCTGGATACTATCTGGACAGACCTCATATACTATTCTGGGCTCCATCTGAAGATGAAGTTGAAGCCGCTTATATCTTCAGCATGAACTCACTGAGCCTTGGGGTCCAAGGGAGTCACTGGCACTGCAGTGGCCCAAACATCTTGCCGTAGTTCAGATACCTACCAGGGGAAGGACTATGTTTATTTTTGCCTTTGGCTCTACTAGGATTTCCTACCACTTTGATCTTTCCCAAAGGCTTTTGGGATGTTCTGAGAAAGGAGATAAAAAGGTTTTAAAGAAAGAAAAAACCTTTGTTTTTTGACTTCAGTTGTTCTCTGGTCCCATCTAGATAGGCGCTGTTCCTGCCTAACAATAGATACTTTGGGGTACAGACATGCAAAGGAATACTAAGCTGTGCTTATCAATACTAGATCTATGTATTCTATCCCAGGAAGAGTGTGTAGAAAAGCACGTTCCAAGGAATACGAATTGTATGACCCTGCTTTGTAGGACAAAACAACGATGCTGAGTTAGTGTGAGTGCATGCCCGTGCACACACATGCACGGAAGCCACCCTCACGACAACCGCGAACGCCAAACTGCAGTAATGCCATGGTGGGGGGTTTCAGGGCAGGGGAGGAATGCATCATGGGGGATATTTTGCTTGTTGTTGAATATCGATATTATTTGAATGCTTTATAATTAGAATATGCTATTCTATAATTACAAAAAATAATTAAGAAATATTTTCTGTAGCTTTGGGATGGTCACTTTTCAGGGCCAATGCCTAAACTCCAGAAACAGCAGCTGGCCCCTTGGGGCACTCCTGCCTGATCTCAGACCTGTCCATTCTTATACTTTCCCTAGATTCACAGAATATGAATAAAAGGACATTATTAGAGTATTATAAGAGACACTATGTTAATATTTTGTAGTATTCTATAGTCTATGAAAAGGTGTTTCCTTTTTTAGGAACAGATTGAAATTATTCAATTTTCACAGTAGTCTAGAGAGGTGGAGTCTAACGTCTCCATTTACACATCAGACGAGGAAACCGGCGCAGGGAGGCTAACTTGCCCAGTGTTAACATAGCCCTTGGGTCTCTGCCCTGCTAACTGTCAATCCACCTTCCAAAGAAACTTGTTTGAGCCTAGCCCTGTTTGTCCCATGTTGCTGCCTCCTAGGGCAGAAGTGGATACCCAGCCCAGGCTAAGCCAACCAGATGTTCTTTCCCAGGAAACTGAATTTTGGACTGATAGTCACAATACACTGCAGGGGTTCAGGACAGGTCACCTCCAATTATGCCACTTTGGCCCTGGCCGGGTGGCTCAGTTGGTTGGAGCATTGTCTTGTTGCACCAAAAGGTTGTGGGTTTGATCCTCAGTCAGGGCGTGTAGGGAAGGCAACTGATGGATGTTTCTCTCTCACATTGATCTCTCTCTCTCTCTCTCTCTTTCTCTCTCCTCCCTCCCCCTCTTCCACCCTCCTTTTCTCCCTCTCTACCTCTCCCTTTCTCTCTCTCTCTAAAATCAAATAAACATGTCCTCGGGTGAAGATTCAAAGAAATATGCCACTTTGGCATGTGAATTATTTTGAGCTGAAGGCAATCAATACCCTGAGAAACTTTTACCTCTCCCTTAAAGAATTTAAATTTGGAACTTTGCCTATAATAAGTGTTGTCAGCAGAAATACGTTTTATGACCTATCTATGAGGCAGGGCAAACTTCTAATTACTGAACATCTGCTCCTCTTATCATCCTGCAATGACCTTCCTCCCCTCTGAAGCCCCAAGGTTTCAGAATGCCGTAGATGTCTCTTTCCTTTTCCGTCTGTGAACCTCTCATGGATGTGGAGTCTCTAACTCTCCCATGTATGGGGGGCTCCATGTATACATGTGCATTTTTAATTTTCTCTCTTAATCTGTTTCCTGTCAATTTAATTATTAGTCCAGCGGAAAAAACCTGAAAGTTTCTTCCTCCCCCACAACACATGCGGTTGGACCTACAAGCGAGGCAGCCATCTCCTGCCTGCCTCGTGGGCAGGCGCTGGTGAATCAGGTCCAGAGAAAGGCGATGAAGAAAAGCGAGAGTGAGCCTGCTCTTTCTTGTCTGCTCCTGACAAGCTTCCTGAGGCCAAGCTGCAGTCCTCGTCTGGGACCCCATGAGACACTCCCATATCTTCACCTTGCTGGAGCTTCGCTCCACTTACTTGAAATCAAGGAGTCCCAAGACCCTGAACCAGGAAGCAACAGAACCAGTGATCAAACCCAAGTCACCCATTGCATAAGTCACCCACTCTCCATTAGGCCCTGTGTCCCCTGCACTGTTTCCTCTACCACTGGAGTAACTAACATCTTCATTCACAAATGCTGTCGCTAAGCCTCAAGGCGCTCAAGGCAGATGGCTACTGAGGGTGGCACGGAAGTGCTGCTACAACAACACAGCTGTGGGGACTGGCAGCAGATGTGCTGCTTGAATCGGGTGTGCTTGGCTGTAAACACTGAACAGATTCTAATGTGCGAGTAGGAGAAATACACCTTCCTTTTGTGTAAACAGCAGCACTAGGCTGCATCGCCTCTCCATACCTTGAGGGATTCCTGGGAAGTGTTTGTTGTTATTTATTACTAATTATGCACAAACACACCCATCCTCTTAGGGGAGTTTCAGAGTTTCACGGGTCTGTCTGTTGGGGGATCACAGGTGTGAGGCAGGGAAGTGCAAGGGAGAAAAAGTCTTGTTTTTAAGACATCCTCCTTCTCTTCTTTTCTTTTTCCAAATTCAGATTCTATCTTAATAGAAACCTAAAAAGCATCATGCGGTAGACTGGCTGCTTTAATGGTCCCAATCCTTTGCCCCTCCCTGTACCCACATCCTTTGCCAGGTAACTTTGCAGCACTCCTCCCTTTGATTCTGGGCCACGTTATGTGGCTCACTGCAGTTAATGGAATGTTGGCTAGCGCCAGGTCAGCGGAGGCTTTCCACTCACCCCCTTGCTCGGCTGCAGTCACTGTGAGAACAGGCCCAAACTAGCCTAGGATGACCTAGGGTGGCAGAGGTGAGTGGCCCCGGTCAGCACTATTCTGGATCAGCCAGCAGCTAGCTGAGCTGTGGAAGGACCGCGTGAGGAAGCTCAGCGGAGGCTGGAGCTGCCCATCTGGGCCCAGCCTCAGTCACCTACCCGCAGACTCTGAGCTACGTAAATGCTTATTGTTGTAAGCCCACTGAGGTTTGGGGGTTGTTTTTTTTGTGATATTATTGTGGCAATAGACAACTGATTCATAGGACAAAATTTTTATCTGCATAGGTGACTGTGGTATACTCCTTGGTCAATTAATTATCTGGTTAACTTTAAAAACAGTTTAGGTGGCCTACCAAAAAGATCAGGTATAAAAGCAATCCCCTTATACACTGGACCTCACCATCATTGCTCAAGAAAGAGAAAATGCAATCCTCACTTTTCTCCGACACTGGGTGCAGCAGAAGCGGTCAGCTGCAGCTTTGTGATTGAGGTCTCTCCACCTCCCAAGGGCTCACTTAGTCTTTTCGTAAACTCCAGGTTCCGAGAATGCCTAATGATTGTCAGCTCATAAAAGAAAGATAAAGATCACGTGGCCTTCTGATGAATGAATTATGTGGTAAAAACTTAATATATGTTTTGGGCTGACAAAGGGTCTCTTATGGGCATGATTATTGATTGAGAAAGTCCTGTTCAGCCTCAGAGCAGCGATGGCTACTCTTCCAGCCATCCCTGTGACCCGCTGGAGGCCAGGCCAGTCCCCCAGGTCTGG
>PVJD01017839.1:0-16304 GCA_004026545.1 Mormoops blainvillei | reverse complement strand
ATTTATATATAAATATATATTACACATATATACATTCAAATATATATACATATATAATTATACATATTTGATCAATTATATATTGATATATATTTACCCAATTGATACTACATATTGTACATATATACATATTATATAAAATATAATATATAATTTATATATATATAAAACCTCAAAGTAAAGTATTAATTTGCTAAGCACCCACTTAATTAAAAATATACAATCAAATGGATTATTTATTTGCAGACCTTCGGAGGTCTAAATGGTCTAGACTGGTAACATTTCACACTGATCAGGTATATTTTGGTCCCTGGCATTTCCCTTGGTGCTGTGGAAACATATTTTGTGAGTCCTCACAATTATGAAGGAAAACTAAAATATGAAAACTTTAAAGCATTAGTTCCATTAATAAGGACCAAAGAAACAATGAACTGTTATGTAGTAATAGTATTTAATATAGAGAGCATAAAAAAATATATAAAATATGATATTAGCCCTTATTAAAACTCTGATTTCCTTTAGGCAGGTAACATACCTTTACATGTGTTAGGTTAAATATTGTATTTTGCCATGTATAGTGTGCACTTTTTTGCCCAACTTTTTAAGTGAAAAATAAGGATGTACATTATACAAGGGTAGTGCCTTGTATCTGTTCTTGTGTTTTATAATTATTTATTACATAAAGTTTCTTGTATCATAATATGTCCAAAAACAAATGCTAAAATGTCTTTACAATACAAAAAGCAAGTACCTAAATATAAATACATAAAAAATTGAATTAAAAATTGAAATAAAAGATGTTTTTCTGAAAGTTTGGGTCAAACGTGGGTGTGCATTGTACACAAGAGTGCATTATACATGGCAAAATACAGTATTTTTGTGACTATTGATTCAAATGTAAGCACATTTGGGTTTCATTATTTGTTTTATCCCTGACATAAACCGAAGTAATTTCCACATACATGTCCTTTTATAGCATTTTTGGGGATTACAACACAGAGAATAAGTATAAATATGTATACTTATATATAAGTATAAATTAAATAAAAGTATGTGTAATTGAGTTGAAATCCATAGAGCCTAACATAATTAAAATTACTTTACCAAATCAAGAAATATAAAAAATGATGACTTAAAAATAAAATTGTTTACAAATAAAAATTCTTTAATAATATTAATTTTGATCATCTTTATATAAGAACATATTTTATCTAAAGTGAGAAAATCATTCTAACAAGATGTCTCTGATAAATACCAAAGATATTTCAGGGCTTGGTTATCTACCATAAATAGTGTGTTTATAATTTTTAACAAAAGACACAGCTTTAGACTTGAATTTGGAGGTTTATTTCCAGTTCTGGGATTATTCACATGCTAGAGAAAATAACAGCCTGCTTGGATCTCATTATTCATATTTAAAAGCTGGAGATATACTAAATGAATTTTAAAGAACTATTTAGCTCTACAATCTAAAATAATCTGATAAAAGTGCTTTCAAAGCAATTTAGATCAATCCAGGAAAAGTTATTTTTAGGAAAATATCAGGTTTGCATATCTGTATCCCTCATTAGTTTGTAAATTTTACAAATGCAAGATTGTGACATATTTTAGTATTCCAGTGACAACCACAATGTGTACTATATATTCAGTGCTCAGTAATTGTGGAATAAATAATTAATGTCATTGCAGGAAAATTAACACCACAAAATCATGTTTCAGTATGTATTTATAAAGCCTTAATCTTTTTATTCAAAAAAGATAACCTAGCAAAAACACATACACATATTTGAACCTTGTTAAGACTTACAGGACAATTGGATAATGTGAGAAGTTTCAGATGACAATTGTTAAGTGAAATCTTAAAGACTGTGACATTATAAGTGGTGCAAACATTCAATTAAAACTATAAAAACTCAAATTCTATGATCATGTGTAATTTAAAGCAGCATTTTCCATCTTGATGAATATTCTTCTCACATTATTAATAAGCTAGACCTTTAAAACCACTTGGCAAGATAGTTTTATTGCTTGCTAATTACATTCCACATTTTAAAGACACATTTTATATAAAATAGAATGACTAAACTTTTCAGTTATTTGAGAACAAAGCCCAGTATTTGTAATTTTGTTAGTTTTCTTCTTACATTCCTTATTTAAAGCTAGTTTTTTAAAATTTAAGATATGTAGATAACGTTAAAAATCAACAATTCTAAACTAATATTTTCTCATGAAAACCTTCATTTGGGCCTTTCATCTTGAATTTATTTAGTCATAATTGTTATTTCAATACTACTGAAAATATACAACATCCATTCCATATAGTTAGAAAGTCGAAACATAAAATATTAATTATTTTTGTAGAAAAATATTTTATGATATTAAGACTAATTTGGAATTTGACATTTCATCTTTCCAGGCCCCAATTCCTGGGACTGTGATTGGAAAGTTCTTTAGGAAAACAATATGGCATCTATTACATATGGAACTTGCCCACTAACTTCAACTGAGTTACCTTTACCTATTTCCCCACATGGAAACCACTGTAAAACCATAATGGAAATGAGAAAAACAAACATGTGTTCTATGTGTCACTAACCTAGGAACAATTCCTAACTATTAAATATTTTATAGAAAAAAGTGCCAAGTGTATATATCAATAAACATGAATGGGTTGAACTTGCCTATGAAAGAAAATTACATTAAAATTTGATAATAAAGAAAAATCCAACTCTGCTTTATACAGAAGTCCAACTTCAAACGCAAAAATTCAAAAAGACTAAAAATGAAGGTATGGGTAAAAATATATCAAGTACTTTAGAACAGTAAGAGAGCAGGGGCTATAATCACAGCAAGATCAGGATCAAGACAAGGAAGCCCAATATTTCTGTTATTCTGTAACTTTGTTTTTGATTACCAGCCAATTAAACTAAACAAGATAACACAAACACATAAAAATTGGGGAAAAAAAGAAAGAAAACTATATATCTTTCTTATTTATTTATTATTATTATTATTATTTTTTGCTCATCATCTGAGGTTAAATTATCTTCTGCCACCATGTATTTGGTCTCTTACTCTTTACCCTCACTCCCTTCCCTCTGGTATTCACTATGCTGTTGTCTGTGTCTACGAGTCTGGTTTATATCCCACATATGAGTGAAATTATATGGTTCTTAGCTTTTACTGAGTGACTTATTTTGTTTAGCATAATATACTCAAGGTTCATCCATGTCGTTGCAAATGGCATTATTTTATTATGTCTTGTGGCTGAGTAGTATTTCATAGTATATATGTACCACATCTTCTTTATGCAATCCTCTATTGAAGTATGACTTTTGTTGTCTGCACATCTTGGCCATGGTGCATAATGCTGCAATGAATATAGGGGTACATATATCTTTTCGAATAAATGTTCTTGACTTTTTCAGGTAGACACCCAGAAGAGGGATTGCTTGGTCATATGGTAACTCTATTCTTAATTTTTTGAGGAACTGCCATACAGTTTTTCATAGTGACTGTACCAGTTTAGATTCCCACCAGCAGTGAATGAGGGCTTTTTCTCCACAACCTCTCTAACATGTTTTTACCTGTCTTGTTGACATTAACCATTCTAACTAGTGTGAGGTGGTATCTCATTGTAGCTTTGATTTGCATTTCCCTAATAGCTATTGAAGTTGAACATTTTTCATATATCAGTTGGGTAGTTATGTCTTCTTGGAAGAAATGTCTGTTCAGGTCATATGTCCATTTTTTAATGGGATTTGTTTTGTTTGGCGTTGAGTTGTATGCTTTCTTATTATATTTTGGATATTAACCCTTTCTAGGAGCTGTTGTTTGCAAATATCTTATCTCACTTGGTTAGTTGTCTTTTTGTTTTATTGGTGATTTATTTTGCTGTTCAGAAGCTTTTTAGTTTGATATAGTCTCATTCATTTATTTTGCCTTTACTTCCCTCACCTTTGGAGTCAAAATCATAAATGTTCTCTATGACCCAGTTTCATAAGTTTAGTACCTACGTTTTCTTTGTAATTTATTGTTTCAGATCTTATATTTAGATCTTTGGTCCTTTTTTAATCAATTTTTGTACATGGTGACAAACTATAATCTAGTTTCATTCTTTTGCATGTGACTTTCCAATTTTCCCATCACCATTTATTGAAAAGGCTTTCTTTACTCCGTTGTATGATACCTCTGGCTACATTATTTTTTTCTCAGGATTGTTTTGGCTATTTGGAGTCTTTTGTGGTTCCATACAAATATGATCATTTTTTGTTCTATTTCTTTAAAAAATGACATTGGGGTTTTGTGTGGGATTTTATTAAATCTGTATATTGCTGTGGGTAAGTGCAACTATGTTGATTCTTCCAATCTATGAACATGGAATACCTTTGTATTTCATTGAGTCTTTTTAAATCTCTTTTAATAATGCTTTGTAGTTTTCAGGATATAGGTCCTTCATACCCTTTGTTAAGTTTATTCCTAGGTATTTTATTTTCTTGGTTGCAAGTGAAAAGGAATTTTTTAAAATTTCTTTTTCTGAAGTTTCTTTGTTAGTATATAGGAAAGCAGTGGATTTTTGTACATTGATTTTGTATCCTGTAACTTTACTGTATTTGTTTCTTATTTTGAGTAGTTTTTTGGTTGAGTCTTTAGGGTTTTCTATGTGCAGAATCATGTCATCTGCAAAAAGTGACACTTTTACTTCTTCTTTCCAATTTGGATGCTTTTATTTCTTTCTCTTGCTTGATTTATCTGGTTAAGACTTCCAGAACTATGTTGAATAAGTGGTGAGAGTGGCCATCCTTGTCTTGTTCCTGATTTTAGAGGAAAAGTTTTCAGTTTTTCACCTTTGAGTAAAATATTAGGTGAGGGTTTGTCATACATGGTCTTTATTATGTTGAGGTACCTTCATTCAATACCCATTTCATCGAGTGTTTCAAGCATAAATCAATGTTGTTATGTTATGAAATGCTTTTTCTGCATCTCTTGATAAGAGCATACAATTTTTATCTTTTTTTTTTTTTGGTAATCTGCAGTATATTGATCGATGTGCATATGTTGAACCATCCTTGTTCCCTTGGAATGAACCCCAATTGATTATGATATAATATGTTTTAAATGTATTGTTTTGTGTGCTTTGCTAACATTTTGTTTAGGATTTTTGCATCTGTATTCATTAGTGATGTCAGTCTGTAGTTTTTTTGGGTGTGTTATTCTTGCAAGATCTTGGTATTAAGGTTATGTTGGCTTCATAAAATGCCTAAGGAAGTACTGCCTCTTCTTCAATATTTCACATTTCAGATGGCAAACCAATATACTTTTATTACCCAAGAAAATCAAATGATAAACTCAAGAAATAAAACAATTCAGCATGCCCTGGCCAGTGTGCCTCAGTTGGTTCAAGCTTCATTCCATAAATGGAAGGGTCACAGGTTCAATGCCTGGTCAGAGCACATACCCAGGCTGCAGGTTTGATCCTCAGTCTGGGTATGTATGAGAAGGAAACCAATCGATGTTATGTCTCACATCAATGTCTCTCTCTCTCTCTCTCTCTCTCTCTCTCTCTTTCTCTAAAAGCAATGAAAAAAAAGTCTTAGGGTAAGAATAAAAAAAAAGAATTCAGCAAGTACACACAATTAACTTACACAAATTAATAGTGTTAATGTGTACAAATAATAGTTAGAAAGTATTATGTATGAGATAGTTCCACTTATAAGGGCAAAAATATAAAATATTAGGGATAAACTTGGCAAGATATGTTCAAAACCTATAGGAACGAAACTATAAAACACTACTGAAAGACACAAAGTGGCATTGAACAAAGAGAAGGATACCTGTTATTCTTTGTTAGGATATCTCAATGTCATCAAGAGTTCAATTATCCTAGTTTACTTAAAATTCAATATAATCCCAATAAAAATTTTAGTGAGCTATTTTATGAAGCCAGAAAGTTAAGGTTTAAGCTCAAATTAAAAGATAGGCAATATTAGATAGGAAAATACTAAAGAGAAAGCTATAAGAGGGACCAACTCTGCTAGATTTAAAGCATAATTTGTCACTGTATAATTAAAACAGTGTAGTACTATCACCTGTATAAACATATCAGTGAAATATAACAGAAACAGAGCCAACAACATATAAATATCTAGGATATTATAAAAGTGGTTTCAAATCAATGGAGCAATCATAGCCTTTTAAATTAATACTTTTATAAAAGCAGTATAGCCATTTGAAAAGAGATAAGATAAGATCAAGTGTCCTTATCACATGTAAATATAAGCTTCATATGGATTAGAGATTTAAACATAAAAAATACAATGGTACAGTTACTGCAACAAAACATGGTTGGATCTCCCTATAATCTTTCTGATTATGATGAAAATTCAGGATGTGACAAAAGTAAGTTTGACTAAGTAATAATAACATAATAATAATTATTATAGAAATAATAAACACCTGCATATTAAAAACATTATTTGTAAAGTCAAATGACAAACTGGGGAAATATTTACTACAAATATAAAGTGTTAAATCCTAAATTTATTTTTAAAACTTTTATAATGAAGGAAAAAAGCCAAAAATATTATAGAGAAGTGGGCAAAGGACATTATCAGACAACTCACAAGAACAAATATAAAAATGGCCCTTAAACATGTGAAAAGATTTTCAACTTTACTCATAATAAGAGAAATGCTAATTAAAACCACAATGAGATACCACTACATACATGTTAGTAATTAAAATGACTGACTATACCAAGTGTTGGAGTAGATGTGGTGGATCTAGAATGTTATACATTACTGCTGGAACAACTTTTTTCTTTCTTTTTTTTTTTTGGCTTAATCTCTTCACATTTTTCATAAAAATAATTCTTCAGAGAGAAGCAAATTACAACCACAATGAGATACCACTTCACCCCAGCCAGAATGGCCATCCCAAACAAATCAGCAAATAACCAGTGCTGGTGAGGATGTGGAGAAATGGGGACCCTAGTACACTGTTGGTGGGAATGCAGACTGGGGCAGCCCCTGTGGAAAACAGTAAGGAATTTCCTCAAAAAACAAAAAACGGAAGTGCCTTTTGACCTGGCAATTCCACTTCTGGAATTATACCCTAAGAATCCTGAAACACCAATTAAAAATAACTCAGGTACCCCAATGTTCACAGAAGCATTGTTTACAATAGCCAAGTAATAGCCAAGTAGGCTGGAAACAGCCTAAGTATCTATCATTAATTGAGTGGATCAAAAAACTGTTGTACATGTACACAATGGAATACTACACAGCAGAAAGAAAGTAGTAGCTACTACCCTTTGACACAGCATGGATGTAACTGGAGAGCACTATGCTAAGTGAAATAAGCCAGGCAGTGAAATACAAATACCATATGATCTCACCTCTAAGTGGAACCTAATAAGCAAAATAAACAAGCGAGCAAAATAGAACCAGAGACAGAGAAATAAAGAACAAACTGACAGTGACTAGAGGAGAGGAGTGAGGGGGATAAGGGGAGAAAGAAGGGGGAGAGTCATCAAGGAACATATATAAAGCACCCATGGACCAAGACAATGACAGAGGGGGGCAGTATTGAATGTGGGAGGTGGGGGGGGTGGGTAGGGCAGGGGAGAGTAATAGGGGAAAAATGAAGACAACTGTAATTCAACAAGAATTATGTGAGGTTCCAAGGTTCCTACTTTGAAGGGGACTGAAGCATCATTGTCCTATGTACAATGTTTCTTGTATCTTGTGTCTTCTTTGATGAGTGTCTCTATTTTTCATATTACATGGTTACATAACTTCTGGGCAGATCTCATATGCTTATAGCTACAAAAATGTGTAGGAATAATAAAGCAGAAAACATGAAGCTGTTACCTACAATGATTAAGGAAAGGATTTGAGATGGAAGGGATATGGAAGAAAGCAGTACTTTGCTGAGTACATATTTTTGATTTTGAAAGCATGTTTATTCTACATGTTTAAAAAAGTAATATTAACCAATGAGAATGAGAAAGGAGGAAACCAAAAATTGAGAGCAAAGTGAAACAAACAAATGTCATAACCACACTGGAAGCAAAAAAGAAAAGAGAAAGCTAATTAAAATATTTATGAACACATTTGACTATATACCTTCAGTCTTGGGCACATTAGGGTGTGAGGAGTGGAAAATTGCAAACAGATCTTGTATTATTTTAGTAGTATTTTTTAATTTATTGTATGTGATATGTTAGATGTGTGTAAGGATTGGGGCAAATAAATAAATATGTTCAAGTTGTTAGGAGCCAGAATTCCCACTGAAGAAGTGATGGACCTACAAATGTGGAATAGGAAAGGCAAGAAAGAGAACTGTAGGGACCGCATTGCTAATAACTCATGATTTCTAAAATAGGCATGTTATGTGTACATGTATGACCATTTGCATGTGTGTATATGTACATGTATGTGCATGTGTATTTTTTAAGCTCTTTTCACTGAAAAGGCCAAGAAACAAAGACACACCAGTAATGATAAGTGCATTTGACACTCAAGTCTTGGTCTCTGAAACCATTCACACTTAAAGGAGCCAGAAGTCTTCAGAGAAATGATTGATTCTGGGACTGGAGTTGGATAGATATAAGAGTCAGGAAGTGCTCAAAGAAAAAAAACGATAAGTCATGTTACAAAGATGCAGGAGTCATATTAAAGAAGATCCCACTGACCAAATTCGGAGCAATCTGAGTACCAAAATAATTGAGTAATCAATTATAAAATTGAAAAATGATTTATGAATCAAAATCCATATTTGGCTATAATATTTACAAATACAAACCTATAGTAAATAGAAACATAAATATGTGGGAGAGAGGGAAAGGCTCTTACTTACAGAAGAATGCCAAAGGCCAACTAATAAATGTAAGGAGAATACTAGAAATGAAGAATTATCACTTGACAGTCATCTTGACAAAGACTGGATCAGAAAAGAATTACTGATGGATGCCACACATAGGAGTGGATTTTGATGAGGAGTAAGATATTTGCATTATTTCAAATTGTCTCTCTACCCACTGCTTATTAGTTGCAAAGAAGAAACAAAGCAGTAATTGTTCGGTGGAGGGTAGGTGATACCTTGATCAGGCAATTAAAATTAATGTTATCTATGAGATTCAGCTGTATGTCATGTGTTTCCAGATATACTATTCTGGAAAATAGACAACATCATCTATGAATGCATAACCCCAATCAAATAATGAGGAAAATACCAGATCAATACCAAATGAACAATATTCTATGAAAAAGAAGAGGGTGTTATTTTTCATAAAATATTAATGTAATGAGAAATAAACTCTGTGGAAGTCAGGAAATGTTCCCAATTACAGAAGGCTAAAGATCAGGTTAGCTAAGTATAATATATGGTTTTAGACAGAATCATGTGTTGGAGTGAACAGTTACACTATAATACACATCAGTAGGTCAACTGACAAAATTGGATTTTATATAATGGATTAGACAAAGTTTTTGTATCAAAGTAAATTTGAGAAATTGTACTGCTGTTTTAGGAAACAGACACTAAAATATTCAGTAATAAAAGGTCATTTTATATATATATATATATGTACATATAAAATAATACAAAACTTAACCTCAAATGGTTCAGAAAACAGGTATATATATATAAACATATTTCTATATATGTATATATATAAACATATGGTATATATATGTTTATATATTTATATATAACATTTTAGAAAGAGTACAGTATGTATATAAAAAGTACCTTTATTTATTTTTTTGTATATTTTATTGAGTATGCTACTACGGTTGTCCCATTACCCCTCCCTTTATCCCCTCTGACCTGCCCCCATCCCATCATCCCCACACCTCTTAGTTCATGTCCATAGGCTGCACACACCAGTTCTTTGGCTTCCTAATTTCCCACACTACTTCCAGCCTTCCCCAACCATTTTTTTTCTTTTGTCAACATTTTCCTGCCACCACTTTCCCCAGTAAGGAAGTCCCAACCCTCCCCACCTCCCACCCTCAATCCTTCCCCTATTTGGTTTTGTCAATGGGTCCATTATGCTTATTTCTTGATGACCCTTCCCCTTCCTTTCCCCTGTCATCCCAGGTCATTATCACAAGGCTTTTGCACCCTATCCCCTCTGGTTACTGTCAGTTTGTTTTTTATTTCAATGTTACTGGTTATATTTTGTTTCCTTGTTTATTTTGTTGATTAGGTTCCACTTATAGGTCAGATCATGTGGTATCTGTCTTTCCCTGATGACATTCAGGGGGACAAGGCACATTAAGAAATGGTTTTTCTAGCTTATGTTGCAAATAGATATTGTATAACTAAGTTCTGGCTGAGGAAATGTAAGCAGAAGTGTAGGGTAGGATTTCTGGAAAGCTTCTAAAATGAAAGGGCACCTGTGCTTCTGTCATTTCTTATTTCAGGCAATTGGAATATGAATAAAGTGGCTGGATCTGGAGAAGTGCACTAAAAAATAGAATGAGATGGAAAAAGGCAATAAATCTTTGACAACAAAAGTTGCAATAGAAAAACACTTTTGTTCTTAAGATTTCAACAATAAATTAGTCCTTGTTCTTTTAAGCTGAACAAGAAATTTGGCATTTTGTAGTTGTTCTAAGTGGTGGGATGATGAGTCACACACCATGTTATCGGGTAAAACCATTTGTCCTCCTACATGGAAATAAATGCTGATAATAAAGTCATATCAGTTTATTGTGAAAGATCCTCTTATAGGGTATCAATTTAACATCTCATCTTTATGAAAAAAAAAGCAGAATACTTTTTCAAGTTTTTATTCTTTATATTTAACCCTGTTTGTGTAATTTTTCCCAACCGAGTTCCCAAATGGGTAAATCGTGAAGAATGAAGTGAATATCAGAATGCACTATACTTTTTCCATATCCCTTAACAGGTGACACATGCAAATCTTAGGAAGTTAGATGGAATTTTTGGATGCATTTATCATAACTATATAGGATATCAAAAATTATTACAGATGTTCTCCTAAAAAAGGAAAACCTAAGATATCCGAAGCAGCTCTGAAGACAGGTTAGAGGAGTTCCAGACAAGAGGAGCAGCATTGTTTCATGGTACAAAATATTTCCTGGTGGTTTTGCCAAAAATTGAAGCTCCTTTTAACCTTCAGGGAATGGGATCATGCCTTTCCACACTGCCTTATCCCAAATAAAATGCTCTAAAATTCTTTTTGTTTCATGGGATATTCTTAAATTATTCTTAATTAAAATCTTAGCCAGTTTCATTTTAACCAGATTTCAAAGAAAGAAAGAAAGAAAGAAGGAAGGAAAGAAAGAGAGAGAGAGAAAGCAATTACCAGAAAAACATTGTTGAAAGCGTAGTTTTGTTGGCATAGGTAGTTAGTTAGTTTTAAATAAAGGAGGGAGAAAATGGAATCAGAAATTAAGTCTAATAAACTAGGGAGCCAAATCAGGTATTGAGATCATACATTAAGTCTCATTTACTAGGAAGCCTCAGCATTCAGGTGCTCCCCAGTAGACCACTGCATCCTCTGCTCTTGGTTACTTAATGCCTGAAGTAGACTGGAAAAGTCTCCCAGGGGAACAACCACCAGGTACCAGGATTATTGGGAGAGCAGGGGAGAATTCCTCTGCTAGGCGCATGGCCCAGTAGAAGCCATGATGGTGCAGGTGGATGTAAGCACAAGCATAGTAGAAATCAGATGACATAGCAGAACTTCGGGATGTGCACATAGAAACCAAGATGGTGACCATAAAGGTTGGTGTCTAATGTGAGAAATAGACTGAATTGGTTAGGGAGACAGCCCAGAACAAGCTCATGAAGGACTGAGAAAGAGATTGGTTAGTCGGAAAGAGTTCCTGGTCTTTCCCAAAGCTGAGGTAATATAATAAAAGCTTAACAAAATCGTCTCTTGGTAGCATGCTTTTATTTGATCTTTCATATGCACATTCTCTCTCCATAGCAGCTGCAGGAACCCAAGCGCATGCTCCAAGTACAGGTGTGAGTGCAGCTGCACAGCACAGGCCAGAGTGCTGCTGGAAACAGAGACTAAGCTAGCTGGATGAGGACAAGGACTGAGTTGGCCTGAGGTGTGGCATGGACTGAATTGAACTACACCCTGCTGATGCTGGAACAATGGAAAAGCATTTCTGGACCTTTCCCGTCTTCTAGTCTTGATGAAGACAGGGCTGAACTTTTTCCATAGCGGATGGAACTGAGCCTCCTGGCCACGAGTTAGGGAACCTGGAGGGAGACTTTTATTTCTACTCCAATAGCTCTTACCTCATCGTCCCATGTGTGGGTCACCAAAATGCTTTTCTCGTGCCTCCATGGAAGAGCTCTGTTTCTACCAGCAACAGTTATATTTCATTGTGAAAACTGCAAAAATTACCAGCATACATTTGCCAGCAAGATCTGTCATAATTTTTATTAATATAATTATCTATTATGAAAAAACCTTTAAATAACTTCTCATTTTGCATGTTAGTTTCTACCTTATACTATTATGTTGATTGCCATCATCCAAAAGTAGCTGCCTCAAAAAATAAAGAACTCTAAAAATGAGTTTTGCGTGCCAAAGGTTTAATAATCTGCCAATCCCCTCTCAGTCTTAAACAGCTAACCTTCTGAGCATATAAATGGAAGGTTATACATTCCATATCCCTCCCTTCCTTTAGGTTACTGATACTGCCTGATAACCACTTTGTGCAAGGTATCATCAAGCCCTTGTCCCATTGGGGCTCTAGTAGTAGCAACCCAGCATAATTTTTCCTTAATTAACTCTATCTTCCCTCGGGGTGATATTCAAATATCAAGACCTCTACTTTTCCTTTGTTTTCATCTGTAACAATTTAGTTAGTTCTGTCTCAGGCAATCATCTCATACAATAACATCTTCTTTAACACCCTTCTTCGTTTTCATTCCCTCCCACTTCACTCAAGAGAATGAGCACAGAGTTTCTGACTCCATTCTGTCTGCCTAGAATCTGCAGAGCTTGCTCTGGAGACAGAGAGCACCCGTGGAGATGACCTATGCCTTCTACGCCAGTACTGTTGTAGGATATTCTGTAATGATGGAAGTGTCCTTTAATATGTGACTACTGAGCACTTCCAACAGATTCGTAATGTAGAGGGAATCAAGGCTGATACCAAAGATGAAATGCTAATTGCCCTGACTTATGATGTAAATGCTTCTCTTTCACCTCTGTAAACCCTTTTCAAGCCAAATCTATACCACGCCTCCCAAGACACTTACCCCACTTAGCCCAGCATAAAGGGAATGCGGGGCTATTGTTCTGGGCTCAGAATTTGGAGTTTCTCTCCTCTGGGCCTGTGCACGTAAGTAAAGATCGTGCTCCTAACCCCTCAGTGTCTGGTCATTTCACTTTTCCGTAACATTTGGTTCCCTGACCGGGAAACGACCTTACATAAATTCGGGTCGACTTGCCACCGACTGAGCAGGGCGGACTGGGTGCCCGGTGGCCCGGCTGGGGACCGGGGAAGCGTGCGCCCTGAGATTTCTCAGGTCCCGACCGGTCGGGACACTGGACTCCGGCCCGCGACTCCAGCTGGGAAGTGGGGGCTTCGGAACATGATCTATTGGAAGGCGCCGCATCAGTAAGTGCCCCGGGGACCAGACCCGAGATCGGGAGGGATTTGGGTCCCTCATCTGTTACAGTAGGATCGTCCTGTAAAAAAGCTTAACTACAGAAGTCCGACCGCCGGACCCTCGCTCGGGGAGGGAAACTGAATAGCCCCTGAATGTTTGAAAAGTAAATTTAAGTGCGTCTGTGTTTGTTTTTCTATGGGTGATGGTCTTGGGGAGGGAAGTGAATAGTTTCTGAATGTTTTCAAGTAAATTCAAGTGTGTCTGTGTTTGTTTTTCTATGGGTGATGGTCTTGGGGAGGGAACTGAATAACCTCTGAATGTGTGAGTGAACGCAAGTGTGTCTGTTTGTGGCTCCTCGGGCACTAGCCTACGGAGCAAGAGTGGGTCCCAACCTGCGGTTCCTGTGTCAGGTCGTACGGCATAACGGTTGACAGTTAACCCTGAATTTTGTAGGGGCAACCTTAGCCAAGACCGACTTCGTCCTGCGAGGGAGCAGGCCAGGCGGACGAGTGAGTGCCCCCACCCTTTGTGTGTCTGCGCTGCACGGGAGGGAAGCCATGGGGGGCGGACCTTCTACAATTTTAGATTGTATGCTGCAGAATTTCAGCAAATTTAAAGGGCAGGACCCATCATTTGATGCGGGCCAATTAGAGACATTTTGTACTACAGACTTTTGGGGTCGGCTGGCCCCCCGAGGGAACATTAAATCTATCCACTATAAGAGCAGTTCACCTGAAAGTTACAGGAAAGCCAGGACATCCCGATCAGTTTTCCTATATAGATAGATGGCAGGAGTTGGCCCAGGATATGCCCAGCTGGCTTAGTAAGTGCACGGGGACTCAGGGGTGCCGTAGAGGAGCCGCCGGCAGGGCATGCCCAAGAATGTGTTGTCCGCAGGTGCCCCCTACGGCTCCCCTGCAGGAGCCCCTGACTCCCCCGCCTTCTATCTCGCCCCAGGGGCATCAGTCTCCCCAGGAGCCCTCCCCGGTTCGGTACCTAGCCTTGCCCCATCCAGGCCCATCACCCATAGCTAGCAGACTTAGAAGCCACCGGCCCCCTCTTCAGATGCCTCTCCGAGAGGTACAGGCAGCACCCAGAGTTAATGAGGATGGGACTGTCCAGCCTGGACCAGTTACTTATTACTACCAACCATTCAGTACTACTGACCTCCTGAACTGGAAACACCACACCCCTCCATTCTCGGAGAAGCCACAGGCCATGATCGAGTTCGTAGACTCGATCTTCCAAACCCACCGACCCACCTGGTTTGATTGTCGCCAACTCCTCCTGACCTTGTTCAGCACTGAGGAGAGGAGAAAAATTCTAGAGGAGGCCCGGCGCTACCTTGAAGCTCATGCCCCGGCAGGAACCCTAGATCCCTCAGATTATGCGCACGGCGCCGCCCCCGAACAACAGCCCACTTGGGACCCAAACACTGAGCGAGGGTGGACCACCTTGGATCTGTATCGCCACTCCCTGTTACAGGGGATAAAGGCGGCAGCCAGGAAGCCCACTAATATGGCTAAGGTCGCCACGGTACACCAAAGGTCAGATGAGTGCCCCGGAGACTTCCTTGAGCGGCTGATGGAGGCATACCGAGTGTTTACCCCTTTTGACCCAGGGGCAGCTGAAAATCAATGTATGGTAGCCATGGCCTTTGTCTCTCAATCAGCCTCGGACATCAGGAGGAAGCTCCAAAAGCTTGAGGGCTTTGCAGGAATGACCTTAAATCAACTCCTAGCAGTCGCCAATAAAGTGTATGAAAATCGAGATGAGGCGGCCGCAGCAGCCCGCCTTGAGGACCAGAAAATGCAGGCCACCCTGCTGGCAGCTGCACTAGGGAGGCCGGCCCCCAGGGGTGACCAGATCAACAAATAGGGACACTTCAAGGTAGAAAAGGCCTAGTGTGCCTATTGTAAGGAGCGCAGGCACTGGAAGCAAGACTGTCCAGCTCACAAGGGGCGCGAGGAGACGCCCGCCAGCCAGGCTATCCCACCACCACCAGCCCCCAACGTATTGGCCCTCTCCGGGTTCAGCCAAGACTAGGGGCGACTGGACTCCATCACCCTCGGTCCCCAGGAGCCTATGGTCAGGATCAAAGTTGGGGGCCAAGACATTGACTTTATGGTAGACACAGGGGCAGAACACTCAGTAGTCACCGTCCCAGTTGGGCCCCCACGGGGAAAGAAATCCTCATGCAGGGAGCCACCGGACTCTCGGCTAGCCCCCAGAAATTTTGTGAGGCACAGAAGGTCGAACTTGGGGGCCACCAGATCTCCCATGAGTTCTACCTACCAGACCGTCCTATCCCCCTGCTAGGCCGAGATATCTTGACCAAGCCAGCAGCGCCGGTCACCTCCCGGCCAGAAGGGGCCTCCCTGGACCTCCCCACGCCACAAACTATTGCCCTAGTGCTTCCATGAGAAGAAGAATATAGGCTCCACCAGGAAGACGGAGTGTCAGCCCCAGACCCTCCCTGGGCTAAATACTCTGGGCAGAAAACAATCCGCCGGGGCTGGTCATGGAACGAGAGCCAGTAATAGTGGAACTCATGCCCTTCATTCTCCAAAGTGACAACGGGACTGCCTTTACTGCAAGAGTGATCCAGCTGCTGACCCAAGCCTTAAAACTAAAATGGAGGCTTCACGCTGCCTACCGACCTCAAAGCTGGGGCAAAGTAGAATGAATGAACC
>PVJD01017838.1:0-16304 GCA_004026545.1 Mormoops blainvillei | reverse complement strand
TTGTCTCTGGGCTCTCGGTTCACTTACACGCCTTCAAAGCCCAGCCCAAGGCTGACCTTGAGCCCACCTGCTCTCATGTTCCCAGGGTACCTTTTGCCCTCCTCCATCAGAGCGCACAGTCCATCACAGTTCACAGTTTGGTTTTCTTTTTTTTGTCATTTCCGCTGCAAGTTTAAGTGCCTTGCAGGTGGAAGCTGGGTCATCTGACTCTTCAACTAGACCTACTGCCAAACCTGGCACCTAGTAAATACTCAGGGAATTTTGCTAAATTAATGGCTTATAAAACCAGTAATTTCTGAGCGTGATGGGGACTGTATCAGCTCCCACTGAAAAATCCATTTCTCCTCATTTTTGAGTCATACTTAGAGTCTGAACTATTCCCTTCCTTTCAATTACATTAGCTAATTAGTTCAATGCTTCAGTGTTATCTTGGACATTTTCCACCAAAGATATAGTTGATTTCCATAAATAATTTAGGTACACACTGTGTACCCCAGTTACGAGACAGCGAGAGCCTCCCGAACAGGCTGAAACCGCTAAGAAAGAGAAGGCAGCTGCCTTGAAGGTGCTGGACAGGAAGGGCACCTCCTGTGCCAAGTTGTATTTTCCAGAGATGGCTCAACAATGCCTTCCAACCCATGTGTGTGTCTACAGCGTGACCTTGACACTCCGCCCTGTGAGAGAGGGCACCTATGCCTGTTCTCCCTTCAGTCTGGATGGCCTTGGCGCCCTTAATGAGGAGGGACTGCTTGTCATAAGGCAATGGTCACTGAAACACCACCTGGCACTGGTCCCTCCCTCCCTCACCCCAAACCCACACATTGCTTCAGATTCAAGAATACCTGGGAATCTGCCTCTCATAGGCTTCTGTGATTCAATTCACTTGACCTCTTTGATGTTATTTCTAGTGATATCTACCAGCCCCTCTTATAACCTACATACACACACGAGACCATTTCTCTCTTCAGATAAAATATACAGATGGTCAATAAGCATGTGAAAAGATGCTCAGCATCACTGATCATTAGGGAAATGCAAATCAGAACTACAGCAAGACACTGCCTCATGCCCATTATGGTGGCGACTATGAAAAATGAAAACAACAAGTGCTGGTGAGGATGTGAAGAAATTGGAAACTTCGTGCCCTGTTGGTGGGAATGTAAAATCATGCAGCCACTGTGGAAAACAGTATGGCTTGTCCCCTTCCCAGCCTGTCCCGTCCCATCCACTCTCCCCTCTGCCGCCAGTGACCTTCAAAGTCAAGGGTGGTCCTGTCCCCGCACCTCCTACACTGCTCGCGTGTTGCCCTCCGGATAAAGTCCAGACACCCCTCCTTGGCATTCCAGGCTGATTCTCTTTGACCACATCCCCATCCTCATCCCTCACCAGCCTGTGTGCTCCAAACACTCCGGGTTTCAGCCCTCTGAGCTTCTCATTGGTCCCCACACTCACCATGAGCCCATGCTTTCGCAATGCTGTTCCTTCTTTCTGCAACGGTCTTCCTTTCTTGCACATGCCCGATCCGCAGCTCCTCAAGACGAGGCTCCGAAGCCCCCGATCCCTCCCTTGTAGGCTTCCTCTGGCCGGTCCTCTGTTCCCTCCCCTGTGCTCCCGAGTCACACCTGGGCCCCAGCCCTTCCCCCACAGCCTTGTTGTTGGCTTTTTACAAAGTGTCTCCCTCCCCAGAGCCCTTGAGGGTCAGGACAGTATCTCCTCCGTGACCATCCCCATGTGGCCCAGGACGGTGACCAAGCTCTCGACACTGTCACACTGTCGTGCCAGGAGGAAGGGAGCCTGGTTGTGTGGCCTGCTCTGTCCCAGGCTAAATCAGAGCTCGGCCGGCCTCCCTGTGGAGGGAGGGCCTTCGTCTAGTCAGGGATTCTTCACCCTGGGAGCCTTG
This sequence comes from Mormoops blainvillei, assembly GCA_004026545.1. NCBI lineage: Eukaryota > Metazoa > Chordata > Mammalia > Chiroptera > Mormoopidae > Mormoops > Mormoops blainvillei. The sequence continues at coordinate 14,404 of PVJD01017838.1, read as the reverse complement.
CAAAAATGACCATGGCCAAGCGCCACCATAATAATTCTGACTGCACCACTGCCAGGTGAGGCTGACATGTAGCCAGGGCTGAGAACCACTCCGGGTGCTTCTCTGGCTTTAATGGGCCCACAGGTCACCTGGGATCATGTTGAAGTGCCAGTTCGGATCCAGTAGGTCTGGGGTGGGGTTGGAACGTCTGGTTTTCTCGGGAGCTCCCAGGTGTACAACGCTGAGGATTGAGCGGAAGGGGCTTAGCTGATCTCTTTCATTGCTGGCCTGGTCTTCAATGCCACTGAGATAGAAGGAGGTGGCCCAGAGGTCTGCAGGCCAGGAGGAGGGGTGAGGCGCGAGGGAAGGTCATGAGGGTGGGGAGGTTGCTTAAGCCTGAGAGCTGTCGTGGAGAATGCGTGGGCAGGGCGTGGGAGGATGCACGGGCCATGGGCAGGCGGTGGAATTGGCTGCAGGTGTGCCATGGCACCGGGGTTCTGTGGTCCTGCTGATTGTAATAGCTGGTGCTTACCATGTGCCAGGCGCTTCTCTAGACTTCTACTCTAGTAACTCACTTAATGCTCCCTCCCATTTTATAGATGAGGAAACAGAGGCACGGTGAGATTAAATAACATAGCCGAGGCCATGCGTCTAGAAAATGACGGAGCCCCGGCAGCCTGTGTGATTAACCCCCTCGCCATATTGCCTCTCTTGCTTCGGAACCAGCACATATTCACTTATTTGTTCATCTCATCAAGTATTTGATGAGCCCCTGCTCTGAGCCAGGCCCAAGTGGGCACTGGGAATGCAAGGGTGTCACTGCCCAGAACAGAGCCCCAAGACAGACCCTGAAGATGCACCTGGAGGGCTTTGTAGTTCGAGTGTCCCCTCCTGTCTGGCCATCCCACAGGGAACCCAGCCCCTCCTGCCAGATCTATGTTGATGGGCAGCTCCTAACATGTGGCCCCAGACTGAACTTGTGACAGGCTGGGTAGAGGGCCAAGGTATGGCGACCCACAGGGCTCTGGACAGGAGGTGGGCAGAGCAGCCTGGGGCCCTCCCCCTTACTGTTCACAAGCTCCTTCTCCTCCCATCCCAGCTTCTTAGGATCTCAGTTCTTTTTAGGCCTGGTGCCCACTCCAGCCTTTGACTCACGTTGTCCCAGGCAACGGGCCATGTAAAACCGCCTGCAATGTACAAAATCAACTCCATTCTATTATTATATTTGCTTAGTTATTATTTTGATGGATAGAAGAGGGTACCCCCCTCCCCGGGTTCTTGTAAAACAAATTGACTTCCAGCCCATACCACTTGGATAAATAACAGATTCCCACGTTGAAAAGCCCAGGAGGGTGTACCGGGGCACCATTGTTTCCTGTGTCCCTTGCTCCTGGGGACTGACCACCTTCATCTTGCTTCGGGCGGGCTCTCATGGGTTGGCTGCCCCATCTGGTGACTTAAGTTGCTGAGATCAGGGCTCTCCCTCAGGGGCCCTGGTTGTTATGGGGTCTGATGCCCTGCGCTCCAAGAGGAGGAGAGAAGAGGGAGCCCAGGTCAGCAGGACAGTTCTCCATGCCAGATGGGGGGAAGCAGACACACCAAAGAAAGGCTAGCCCTACCCGGTCCCAGTTTCTGTCTCACTGAGTCATCACGTCTGATGGCATCATTATCTCCACTGTCAGGCTGGGAGCTCCAGCAGTATCTGAATTTTATTCCTCTCTTACCCTAGAAGTCAGTGTGGGGTTTGACAGAACAGATGTCATGTGCATCCCATGGGAGAGGGAGCCCAAAGATTATGATTCCAGGAGCTGTACCCAGCCTGTCATCTGCCTTCATTGGCCACTTGTGTTTGACTCTTGATCCCACCAATAGCTCACATTGGTGACAGGCTAAGTTATGCCCTGGCACATTGTTTATTCACAGTCAGAGTTTCCACTTAAAATCCTATGGGATTTTGCAACTTACTCAACAAACACTTAGAAAACAGTTACTATGAGCCAACGCTGTTTTAGGTGTCATTAACTCATTACATTCTTATAATAGCCCCATGAAGCAGGTACCATCACTACCCACGGCTTACAGAAACCTGAAGTACAGAGAGCACCTTTAATTAAAGGTGCTATGAGTTGACCCTTAGCCAAATAGCCTCTCCTGGTCCCACTTCCAATCATTCTTCTCATTCTCTGATGTTCTGTGCCTCCCCGGGACCATCACCAGGTAGCTTCCAAACTTTCTGATAGTGCACCCTACCAGTTCGAATTTCTAAACATGCATCCCTCCAAAGGGATGCCTATCAGTGCCTATCAATTATGTTTAAGCACTGCTACCAGGAATTAAAATCTCAGACCCAACGTAGACTTAGTGCAGGGCCCTAATTTACAATGATGGAAATAAACCCACTCTTCAGATAGTCTCCATGAGAATTTCAAGTCGGGGGCAAGGGGCAATTGCTGGTCAGATTTGTCACTGACTTTTGTCTCCATGCAGCTGAAAGGGTTGTCCTCAGAGGAGAGAAGAGTCAGCATTGCCATTTGCTTGTTTTTCTCCTGAGCTCGCATGTTTAATACTATTGTCAGCCTATAGAGTCTTTGCAGGAGCCTTTGAAAGCCATCTGTCCACTTGGTGAGAGTTGATTTAATGAAGAACAGAGAGTTTGCCCACCTGGTTGTCTGGGCAAAGCCAAACTACTAAACAGTCAAAAACTGATGAGAGAGGCACTGCCGTTAACCCCTCCACACTGTGGCCACAGGACTGCTTAGAGGTTAAATTGTAAACGGAACATCCATAAGGTCTACATAAAAAATCTCTCCTGTTACATAAGGTCTACATAAAAAATTCTAATACTGTCTTTCTGGACTCAAACAAATGAGTTTTCGCACCCATAATAGTTTATTTCTTTGCTTTGCTAATGTTGGTGAGCGTTTCTTCTGTGATTTTCCAGAGTCCTTACACATGATTCAGCCATTTTTACACAGATTAAATCTCTGGTTGACCAAATAAACATTTAAAAATATCCACAGATAATTATTTGGTTAAATAAACACATGCTCAGAAACATAAACAGTTCTCAAAAACACTCCATGTGGAATAAGTTCAAAATAGGTGATGCGTTTATTATTACACATGGTAGAAATTCTAAGCTTGATTTTATGAGATCCGATAAATGCTCTGAAGGGTTTACAATTCTTCGAAACGGACCCTACCTACCTGTCACTCATTGGGTCAAAATTTAAAGAGTAACTGGCATGGGTCTCAGGTGGTCATTGGTTGAAGTGATCATGGGAATAGTGGGCCCAGCTGAACTTGTAGCTCCCGAATAAGCAGAGAGATTTGATAGGGCAAGCACTTGAATCTTGGACAGGTTAAAGGTCCCACAGATAGTTAATGGTGGAGCGGAATTAAAAAGTCTTTTAGTAGCTGCTTCAGCACACCAAGCAAGTTCTTTGTTCTTTGGTATACCAGGCAACTATTGCCACAATAATGCTGTGTAACAAAATATTCCCAACACATATGATGTGTCACGATGTCCCATTTTTTAATATGCTATTGGTTTGTTTGCTAGTATTTTTATTTGTTTCTTTGCTAATATTTTATTTAAGGTTTTTCTATCTGCATCATATGCGAGATTAGGGGGGGTCTCTTTTTAAATCCTAGTGAAGTAGCCGTGGCCTGTACATGGGTGACAGACAGCATGAATGACAAATATCCTCATGAACTTCACTTTTCATGTTTCTTTTTTCACTACATCGGTGTTGTTATCTTCAAAGTAAGCCCCCTCTTTGCCTCACCCTCCATTGGTTTTTCAATCTCCTCTGCTCACCCTCATGTTTTCTTCCTGTTCTTTCTCCTCCTTGGGAACAGTGGAAGCTTGGTGGTATTAGGAAAGTGAACAGGACTTGAACACACACAGACCAACCTGGTATTGAGTCACAACTCAGCCACTTACCCGTTCTGTGGTTTTGGGTCAGTTGCAGAATCTTTCAAAGTCTCGCCTTTCTCACCTGTAAAAGGGGAATGATAATCATGTCTTCCCTCACAGGGTTGTTGATAAGAGTAACACCATTTAAAAGGCAGCACAATGAACAAGTGTCTGTTGTAGCTCCTCACCAAACCCATTCCTTCTTTTTGGGCATAGCCTTAGATAACATTTTCCATTCTTCCTCACAGTTAGGTGTGGCCAGGTGCCTGTGTGTTAACCGATGATCTGTGATCAGAATGATGCCACTTCCAGGTAAGTCCCGCAGCACACTCCCCGCATGTAACTGTCCGTGTTCTTTTTCCTCCTGCTAGTTTGACGCAGACAAGCAAGGTGAAGGTGCAGGAGCTGCCACATGAAGGAGGCTGAGGTCCTGAGTCACTACGTGGAAGAGAGTCGTCTGCTAATTGGAAACACAGTTTGGGACTTTACATGAATAAATAATAAACTTCTGTAACGTTTGGCCCACTGGGCATTTCAGGGTTTGCTTGTTACAGCAACTAGCCTTACCCTAGTTAATACTGTGTTCAATAGGCATGGTTTCTTCCTCTCGGTTTTCTGTCTTCATGACCCAGCTCGAAATGCCAGCCCCCCAGTGAAACTTTCTCCAACCTCCTTGGCAAAATTAATGAGTCATTCTCTCTGTGTGCTCCCACTGCACTTAGCATAAACCCTGTCTCAGTCACAAACCAGGTTGTGAATTTTTTGTTTACGCATCTCAGCAAAGGTTACTAGATTGAGTGGAGAATGAAAGCATAGTAGGTAGATGCATCAAATTCATGTTCTAATAGAGACTGAAGGCCGGCTAGCGTCTGCAAAGGGGTGTGGCGATAATACATTAACCTTTTCCTCCAAATTTAAGTCTCAGAGCAAACTGTTGGCCTAGTTACAACTTTGGGTCACTGCCAGGGACAGCTCTTAGTAAAGGCCCTTGTTTTTGCAATGGTACAAATGACGTAAGTTGCATGGGCCCTTCATTTCCTACTACATAAGTTTCAAGCTTTGGCTCTGCCTAGAATTGGCTATGTGGCCTTGGATATATCGCCCGACCCCCGCCAGGCCCCGCCTTTGCTCTGGCTCACAGAATAGCGTCTGGGAGTGGGGAGACTACTTCTGATCTGGAGGTGGGCCTAGGCAAACAGAGCTGCAGGGACTTGAGGCTGGGAGAGGCAGCCCTATGGCTTCTCCGAGGCTCTGTATGACTTTCATGTCAGTGGACTCCCAAAATGACTGCATCAGGGGCTGAGGTCTCAGCCCTCCTGCCTTGGTCAGCTCAGCTCAGCCAGTCTCAGTGCCCCAAACTCCCCAAAGGCAGGGTCACATTAAAACTTTCCAAGGCAGTATATAGGAAAGAAATGCTGGGGACCCCTATCACCCTACAAGTCAGACAAAACTAAAATATTACTAGAAATACCAAAGTCCAGTTGAGTTCTGATTTTTTTCCGTGACTACTATGTTGATAGTGCTTCTACTATATTATATATCAAAATCTTCCTAAAATGTTTTATTTTCTTCATTGATTTTTGGTGCCCCTGTTTGCTGTCATCTTCAGCACCTGCTGGGTCTCCTGCCGTGGGATCCAGGAGGTAAGTGATACTTATCTGAAAGGACCTTGAAGATGGCGTGTCCCTGGTGCCCATGGCAGCAGAGCCCCACTCCTGGCTGTGTGGGTAGGTGTTAAACTTCCCTTTACATGGGCCTGGGAAGGAGCCAGGTCCTGGAGCTGCGACATCTCTCCTGAGTTCCTGTGGTGCTGGAGGAGGCAGGAAGTCTTGCAACCTGCAGAGTGTGGGGGTGAGGGTCTGACAAAGGACTCTGGGGACTGAGAATGGAAAGGCTGAGCTGGGAGGAAAACGAGCGGGGAGGGACCTGTGGAAAATGCCACCTGCGTCATCCCTTGGGCTCTGGGTGAGGCTGAATATGTGGAACAAGCCCAGGTGCATCCTGGTGCAAGGCCTCAGAGTGGCTGGCTGGGACCGATGGCTTGGTGCAGCGGGGGATGGGCAGGGTACCCCTGGCTGGCCTTCCAGCTTTCCTTCTGATGCCCCGACAGTGGCAGTGAAGCAGAATAGTTAAAAAGCACACTGTTTAGAGCCAGAGTGCCCAGATTCAAATCTGGTCTCCATCATGCAATGGCTCCATGACCCTGGGGAAATTGCTTAATGTTTATGAGATAGGAATTGGTTCAAATTGGAAGACATCAAAAAGCCAACTAGTCCAGGAACTTTGTTTTACAGAGGATGTTGCTAAGGTCCTGGGTGGGGAAGGAGCTCTTCAGGACTCCCAGCTAGTAGGACGTGGGCAGGAGCCCGAACCAAAGACTTCTGATTCCCATCTGAGCATTTTATCCATCGTAGTGAATCTGAGTACAAATAGCATCAACTCACCAGTTACTCCCAATGTAACCATTCAACCACCCACTATCCATCCACAGATTCACTGATTCCTCCACTTATCCATCCATATACCTCATCCCATCCACTCCCCCTCCTATCATTCATCCATGCGTCCCCCTATCCACCTGTTCCTTATCCACCCACTTACCCGCCCTCCCAGCCATCTTCCATCTATCCAACCACCACCACATCCATCAGCTCAAGGGAACCACTGTTGGGTAATAAGCAACAGTGTTTACCATAAAGTGTGAGAGCTGCAGTTATTACTATTAAACCTTTTGTTTCTAATTCAATTGCTATTCAGTTGATGGCATTGTGCTGAGCACTGCTGGGTAAGGGTAAGGATTCAGGGAAAAAAACCCATGTAACATGAAATATTTCCTCCTAAAGAAATATGACAACTAAAAACAACTCAAGACCCTGGGTTAGATCTTGGACTGGGAAAATAAAAGAAGTATTGTATAAAGGATATTATTGAGGCAGTTGATGAAATTCTAATATGAACTGTGGAATGGATAACAGTGTGTTGCTGGAATGTTTAATTTTTTGATTTTTATAACCATTTTTTTAAAGGAAATTCACACTGAGGTATTTAGAGATAAAGGAGCATGATATCTGTGACTTATGGGCAAATGATTTCAGAAAAATGTTACATATAAAATGTATACATAAACATTGCAATATTATGTATATGTATGTCTGCCTGGGTAGAGAGAGAGAGAGGGAGAGAGAGAGAGGGATGGGTCGAGGATATAAAAGAGAACCTTATATTATTCTTGAAAATTTTCTGTCCATTTGAAATGATATAAAATATAAAGTCAACCCCCAAACCCACAGCCTTTTTCTCTTGGAGTTACAATTAGATGAGGGAGCTACCCATTGAAAACCCAAATGCATACGAGGAGGACAAGCCGTATTAACCTGTGAGCGTTCATGCTCCCCTCCCCCACCCAGTAATGTCTGTAATAAAGAACTAGAGGGGAAGAGAATGGAAGAAAAACTGAAGTGGGGGGACCGGGGTGGGGTGGACTTCTGGGGGCCGTCGCTGCGGGGGGTGCATGAACTTGGGAGTTGCGAGGGAACTTCTGAGAAGTCTGCTGTGGGTTATGAGTTTGCTAGTCTCTCAAGAATCAAGAATAAAGATTGAAATGTCTTTCAAAATTACTTTCGTTTGCTAGGCTGTCTTTGAGTGCAGCTGCACGCAGAGACCGACTCACAAGGAGCCCTGATCCTATTATTCTGGTTACACATATACGACTCCTCCTCCTCCTCAGTTAGCACAGAGGACACTCGCGGAAGGGCTTGGCCAGAGAAGGTCCACCTCCGGTAGTCACTGGAAGACATGGGAGGTAAAGCCTGAGGTGTAAGTGGCAGCTGACTAGAGGAAGAGGAAGCCCTGGGAACCCAGGTGAGAAGGGAAAAGGTGCAGAGAAGGTGGATATTTATGGAGCATTGTGCTGAGCTCTTTTACATGCCTTCATTTCACTTAATCCTTACAATAATCCCTGCTAACTACGTATTATTCATTATACTTTACAGATAGGGAAACTGAGGCACAGAGGGCTTGCCCATACTACTGGTAAATGGCAGAGCCAGGAATCTCATGACTCCAAAAACGTGTGATGCCGTGCTGCCTCAGGAAAGAGCATGGCTTGAGAAGGTGTAGGGAGAGATGAGACGGGGGTGGGTCAGACGGGAAAGACCTTGAATGCTAGCAGTAAGAGCCCAGGTTTTACCAACATAGATGCCCACAAAACTACAAGCCGAAAAGGGGCCTCATGGATGTGGAATGTTAAAAATTGGGCCAGGGGTACTCAAGGTTATTCAGTCACAACAGCAGCGGTGACAAAGAAGACCACCTCTTAGAGGACCCGTGGGCCGACCCCTTAGCCTGATTGGCTCTCCTCAGGGTAGGAGCTGCTTTTTTCATCAGGGCACCAGGCACATTTAAATTTGAAGAGAAGGATTTGTGATTCTGTGTGGGCAGGCTCCAATTGTGAACTCACCAGCTGCTGCTTCCTGTTCTCTCCTGCCACAGGATGGGGGAAACAGCCCCCCCACCCCGCCCCGTTTCCTCCTTGCAGAATGGATGATGACTGGACACACACCAGCTGCTCCATGAACCCAGCCTCCATCTGCCTGGGGACTTGGACTGCAGCTCTGCCCACCTGGCCAGCCCTGACTCCATAGCTGTCCCTTCCTGGATGGGCAGAGGGGCTGAGCATGGGACGCAAAGGGCCAAGAGAAGCCTGAGGTCTGGAGGAATGGCTTGAGGGCAGGATGAGGGGAGCAGGGAAAACCAGAAAAAAGTCATCTGGGATTTCAGCAAAGTAGAAGTAGAATTTTTCTGACTGGGCCACTGCTCTGTTCCTTCTGTCAGCTGGAGGGGGCGCACGACGAGACCCTACTGGATAGTAGAGCCACAGATGGAAAGGGCCGGGATCTCTGAAGGAAAGTGAGGGGGACAGCTGACCAACCACCCTGAATACCTACCCAGGACTAGTATGAGCAGAAGTAACTTGGGTTGCAGTGATCTGTTACAGGTTGGGGCCTATTTGTTATAGCAGTTAGCCTATACTAATACAGCCTGAATAATCAGGGTGTCTTGCAAAGAGTGCCTTACTCCTGGTTCTAGCACTAATTCACTCTGTCGGCTTGGACCAGTCACTTTTCTGGGCCTCAATTTCACCATGTGTGAGAAAAGAGGATTAATTAGGTGATATCCAAAGTCTCTGCTATTCTTCAATTCTGTTCTCTGAAAGGTGGGCAGCAGTCCTTGAGACTAGAAATCCACCAAATATTAACAAAATACCCCCAGGTATCCTTACTTTACTGATAATACAGGAAAATGGAAACTTACAAATTATAGGTGAAGGTGGGATGCAGCAGGTTGGTGCTTAAGGAGCATTGATTAGTGGTAGATCAATAACAACCCAGAAAGGACAGCTATAGTAACATACTACAGGGCTCTTTTAAAATCACAAATTTGGATAAACACACGGAAAGGAAGCTGAACAAACGTATGGAAAGCACAAACTGGGAAGCCTAACTCGTAGACGAATGAGAGACTCATGATTCAAAATAGTCTCTATAAGGCAAGAGGTTAGGATACAAGCAACAAAGGGAAATGAGCAAAGTCCTGCAGAACTCAAGGGCGGAGGGAGCTTGTTTTGGCAGCAGGCCTTAGCAGCAGGCTATGCCAAAGTGACCTGGGCATTTTTGTTGGCATGGGTTCTCTTGGAGCCCGGCTGCTAGAACCCTACGGCATCTGAAACTGCCTCAAGCAGTCACACACAGAGTCCAAGGAGTGGGGAGGGAATTGTCCGTGCTGGAGATCAGGCCACACCTGGTGTCTCCTGTGCTATTTAGGGGACCACTAACGCTTTAGAAGGGTCAGGAAACTCCTTTCGTAAAGGGTCAGGTAGGATATGTTTAAAGCGTCTATTTCAACTCTTCGACTTGGCTTTTGCAGCACAAAAGCAGCCATTGGCAGTAGTAAACAAATGAGTGTGACTGTGTTCTAATAAAACTTTATTTATAAAAACAACTAGTGGGCCAGCTTTGGCCCTTGGGCTGTAGTTTGCCAACCCCTCCTTTAGAAAAAAGACAGGTGTAAATGACTGATATGGTGAGGGTTCTGGAGGTCTGGGGCATATATGGATTCAAAAAAAGAACTGAGTGGAATAAAGTGTGCAGAGTAAAGCATGCTCACGTGGTGGTCCCAAAGGGATAAGCATCATGAGGCTAATTTCATTCATGCCAAAGAAGACCCCGTACAACAACCAAGGGATGATTCTATGTCATCAGAGGTGCGTAAGCAGGGGCTAAAGATGGGCGTGTTGGACTGGGCGTTCTGTAATGCTCAGTCTTCCTCTGGAAGTTCTCTGCCTCCCTTGCTGGCCCGGTCTTCCCACCCTTCCTGGTGTCCAGTACTGAGTTAGTACATCCTGCCCACATAGCGAGGCATAAATTACAAATTGGAGATGCAGCCATAGTCACTTTGATCATGAGACTCCAGGAGTCAGGGAGACATTCCTGAGCCACAGGATGCAGGGAGGTTGGGCTCGCTTGATTGGGACTTGTGACAAAGTCCTGTGGGGGCTGGGGAGGCCTCTGGCTGCAGCCATGCACCCTCACCCGCATAGGTAATAGAAACCTGGCTCCTCATCTGGGGACCCTGCCCCTGGGCTGAGCATTCAGAGCCTGGTTTGTGCCCCCCTGTGGCCAAAATGGTGGGAGGAGACTTAATTTCACTGGTCCTTTGCAGCAAAGGCACTTGGGGGCAGGTCACAGCCACCAATGCCTGCAGATCTAAATGCAAGCCTCCCATGCCACTTTTGGCTGGGCCACTGGAAGGAAACCCATGAACAGAAGTGGGGCCTCTGGATTTCTTGGGGCAACATCCTGGATCCCCCACCTCACTTCTGTCAGATCGCGACCGACCTTGAACAGGTCTGACTCACTCAATCATGCAATAAACCTATGAAATGGAGCGCCAGCCAGAAGGCTTTGGCTGCAAGTAACAGATACTCCATCTCAACTGGCCACGCGGAAACAGAGAAGCTACTGACTCAGCACCAAGGGCATGAGGCCCAGCTCCAAGTTAGTGCAGCGGCTGCTCATATAAAAGGACAATTCCAAGTGGCTTAAACAATGACGAAATGCATCCACTATTTCGGCCTCAATATTTACTAACATGGGACCTGGCCTCCCTGGCCACAGGTAATTGGACTGGGGGAAGCACCACACCCAGAGCAGCCAATTACTAACCTGATGGCAGCCAATGGGATGGCCTGGAGGGAGAGTTCTGCCCAATCGGTGTGCCAGAGGCCCAGGCTAGATCTCTCTCTCTCTCTCTCTCTCTCTCTCTCTCTCTCTCTGGAATTTGAGAGGTTTGGAGAGAGTGTGGGACAACAGTAGAGGGATCAGAAGGCAAAAGTCGCCCCGAAGACAGTGAGCAGAGGAGCCTGAGCCACGGGACGCAGAAGCCAGGAGTGGCCAAGGATCAGGTTGAGCCAGCCTGGAAGGAAGTCGACCATCTCTGAAACCATGATTAGGGGCATCTCTGTCCCCAGAGCCGAAGCAATTTTTTCCCAGTCCGCAGTTTGTCCTGGTCTTTATAATCCTCGGTTGAGTGGCTCGCCATGGAGGCCATACCGAGGGATGGCTGGGCTGCTTCGTTTGCTGCTTTCACAATAGCTTTGTATATAATCTCCCACTAGCCCTTCACCATCACCGGGGAGGTTTCGAGGTGAGCTTTGGGAATCCTGAGTAATTCTCTTGCAGGATCATGGTGGGGCACAGGCCAGGCATCCTGGCAAGGCTCTCTCTCCCCAAGGCACCTGGAGGAATGAGTTGGTGCTGGGAATGGCCCCTGGGTTTCTGGCCTCCCGGGCCTCCCAGTGCCATCCGTAAGCCGAGAGCCTTCCCTGGTCCTGAGACAGCGAGTCCTGGCCAGCCAGGGCTGGGAACTCAGCCAGCAGTGGTGCCGGGAGGTGTGGGCAGCTGGCATTGCCCTGGGGCCTGGCCTCAGTCATATCCAAGAGGGTGGGTATGACGTACAGAAAGAGGCAAGAGGACCATGGAGAAGGCGCAGCGGGGTCGCCAGAGCATGGACATGTGCCACCTGTGTCCACTATCTGTCCCTCAACCCTCATTTAGCAGCAGCTTCTGGAATTTCTCAGACAAGGGAGGTTGCCCAGATACCACAGCGGTTGAGCCTCAGTCACTAAGGTCCAACCAAACTCCTGAGTCCGTTGTTCACTACGTGAGCTGGGCACGTCACCCAGCCTCCCTGGGCCTCCACTTCCCTGTCTGTGAGATGGAATGGTCATAGTGTGCACCCCACAGTGGGGGGAGGATCCAGTGGGTTCCCCTGTGTAAGACACGTGGGATGGTGCCTGGTCTATGGGCATAGTCCGTGCGGAGTAAATGTTAGCTGTTAACCACTGCTCCTAAGAGCAAGAGCCCAGGGAGGGGAACAGGGAAAGAGAGACCTAGAGAAAGGAGATAAGGATACAGAGACAAACATCACAAGAGGGAGAAAGAGGGTAAAAGGAAGAGGGCAGAGACAAAATGTGGGACCCACTTGGGTGCTGGCCTTGTCCATTCAGGACCTGCTGAGGGCTCATTTGCTTGTTCTTTCCTCCCCCACTTAATCTCCCTGGAATTTTGAGGCACTCTGCTTCCAGCCCCCAGCAGTTGCCATGGTGATGGAAACCTGGACCCAGTGGAAAGTTCTCTGTGCTTGGCAACCAGGCTACAGCCCCCTACCTCCCGCCTGCCTGCTGTGCGTGGGCGTCCAGCTACTGCCGCCTCCAGGGTTCAGGGCCAGCATGGCCTCTCCATGGAGACCCAGCCCCACCTCCACTGCAGCTAGGGTGGGGCTCTGGCATGACTGACACCAAGCACCCTCTGAGAATACCTAGTCCGTTCCAGTCTACAGGTGGGACAGTGGACCAGAGAGGTGACCAGTCCAAGGTTGTACATGCCTCCTGGGCTCTCTTTCCTGGGTTCAGCTGGGAGTCTAGCAGGCACCCTGTATGTGAGAACACCCCAGATGGGACTAGGTACATGGCGGGTCGGCCCCAGAGAACAGGCCAGCTGCTGAGAGCCAGGAGGACACTGGAAAACAATGGGAGCCCAGGATGGGGGTGCACTGGTTGCCTCCCCTCCTCCCCTTCCCCCAGATGCAACAGTAGGTAGAGTTTTTTGGGGTGCTACCTTTGCTCCCTTCCCCAAAGCCCCAATTTTCCGCCAAAGTGAGAAGGTCACAAAGCTAGACTTTAGCCTCCCCTGACAGGGTCCCACTGCCCCATCTTGGCCCCTGGCTCTATACCATCCCGCTTCTCCCCCCCCAAGCTGACTGAACCTCAGTTTCCAGCAGGAAGCTAAGCGCCCCTCTCAGGGGTTGGTAGGTCCCGGTTTAACCAGGAGTCTACCTTTGACCTACCAAGCTCCTCCTTTTCTTATGGACTCCATGTTTTCAAAGCCTTTGTCCGTTCCGCAAACAGCCTCTACTGGGCAACTATGCTCATCATAGTCCAGGTTTGATTACCAACGCCTTGTAGAGCCCAGGCTTCGACTGCCCCCGAAGCAGAGACATGAACTTGAGTGGCAGGTATGTGGGACAGTTTCAAGAAGTGAAAACTGACATTAGCTCAGGTCTTATAGGCCCCACCTCTTAGAACCCTGCAAGTGAAGGTCCCCAGGTTGCTGACAATGGAATTACCCCCAGGTCTTATGACCCACCAGCACGTGGGATGTGGGCTGTCTTGGAAGCTCTGGACACAGAACCAGCGGAGGTCAGGCTGGGCCATGTCACACTTACCCCTTCTTCCCATGGACCTCGGCTGTTCCGGCATGTTGGTGTCTCTGTGGTTGCTGCTGAGCATTCAGATCTTGGAAAGGAGGGGCCTCCCACCCTGTTTCTGATTTTATGACTTAGACAACAAAACCATTCACTGGAAGCAAAGGGTTTTCCTTGTGCAGTCTCAGTGGCCCCAAAGAATAGACACTAAGCTCATGGTCTTAATTTTCCATGATATCTGGGAGTTGGAAAATTCCCTTAGAGACAGGGACATACACTGTAATCTGGAGGGTGAAACTGGTGGCACAGCCAGGGGATGGGCAGGCCCAGAGCCAAGGGGTAAGGGTGCAGTGTCACCGCTGTCGCTCCTGAGTTGTGGTTATAGAATTATATCACTTCTCTGACCCTCAGTCTTCCCACGTGGAAAACGGGCCCTAGGTTGTCAGCCACTGTTGATTTCTCCAACTGTCATGTGCTCCTCAGGGAAAGGACCATGCCAACCTCTTGTTTCTCTCCCATGTTTCGAGGATAGAGAGCCTGGTGCAGGAGTTCTGGCTTAATCAAAGGGTAGGAACAACCCATGAGGGCATTCCTCCTCCAGGTGATTACTACTCATTCATTTTATTCACTAGTTCATTCATTTGTCCGACCAAAACTTATTCTCATTACTTATGTGTTAGGGATACAGCAGTGCAAGAGGCAGACAGGAAGCTTATAGCCGAATGATGGGGATGGAATGTGGGG
>PVJD01017837.1:0-16317 GCA_004026545.1 Mormoops blainvillei | reverse complement strand
ACCTCCCGACCCAAGGCAGGTTTAATAGGGACCCAGATCATTCCACCTGCTTCTCAGAGACCTCTCTGGGAGCTCTGGTGGACAAGGCAGGGAGGGGCGGACTGGGAGTGTGCTGTGTGGGGTGGAAAGTCTGAGGGCCGCAGCCCGGCCAGCCCAGCAACTCAAAATAAATACTTCCTCCTCAAGGCAGCCAAGGGGCTCTGGCCGGACAATCCCCCAGTGTTCCCTGGAGCCTTTGGGGCGCTGGGCTGGGCGGGGCACTTCCTCATGTGGGAGGAGGCCTTGTGGGGGAGGGCCCAGCTCTGAGAGGAGAGAGGAAAAAGACGTGGAAAAGTGTGGACTTGGATGGGGGAGCACTCCGATGCTGTGTATCTAAGCAGGAAGCCAGACCTGCCCAGCCTCGGGGAAGGAAAATAAACTCTGAAGACCTATTTTTAGGAAGTGGCAAACCCCTGCTTCTCAGGAGGCAGGGAATTTAAACCTAAAACTGCTCCTTCGTTAAGGTAACTGAAGTAACCACTGGACCCATGTCGGAACGGGGCCGTGGCGGTCGGTGGTGTCCGAATGAGGCTGGTAGGCTGGTGCCTGCTCGCCGTCCGTGTTGCGGGGCTCGCTTGGCCCCGCCCAGAAAGCTGTGTAGGAGTTGTGGTGCGGCCGTGGTGGTGGCAGTGATGATGGTGGTAGTGGTGGTGACGGAGATGGCAATGATGGCAACGGTGAGATGGTGGTGCAGGTGTGTGCCAGGCAGATACCCAACACAGGTGGTTTCATTCGGCCTTACCACTCCCTATGAGGCAAGTGTGGTTTGTCCCCATTTTTTCAGATGAAGAAAGTGAGTCTCAGAGAGACCAAGTCACACAACTAATAATTGTAGGACTGGGATTCAAACTCAGGCCCGGATAACGACAAAGCCTGCTCTATGTGAACCCAGGACAGAATCTGAGAATTGGAAGTGGGGACCCCGAGTGCCATTGCTGCTGCTTCCCTCAGAGCACTTGCCAGTCTCTGCCTGCACCTCCACCGGGGCAGATGGAGCTCACATCCAGGAGAGCAGCCCTTCTGTTTTCAGCCAGCTCTAAATGCTATTAAATTTCCCATCTTGAGCTGAAACCTCTCCACGTAATCTCTGTGGCCACACAGAATTGTCTATTTACAACAGTCCTTTAAGGCTCTGGAGGCAGATCTCAGAGCCTCTCCAGCATTTTATGTTCAGGTTTGACCAGCTCAGTTCTCTGGGCTGTCCCTGCTCCTTACAAAGCCCTGCAAATTGCGGTGTGGAGCCTGGGATCAAGCAGACTGCACTTAGAGCAAAACATACTTTTGAAGGAGGATATGGTTTCTAGAAAGAACAAATGGTCATTTGGAATCAAGACTGTCTGAGTTGGATGAATGAGCTGAGAGAAAAACTTAAGAGATAAAATTGAGCAATTTAAAAATCTTGTCCAAACTGGCACTGAAATTCCTTGAAGAAGTTTTCAAAACCATGAGCTAAACAGCCGCAACATTACCAGATGAAGTGTACAGCCTCGCAAGGCACGGAGATGCTCAGTTCTCTGGAAGCAGGCACGTTCCCAGTAAAATGTGGGCAAAAATTCCAACAGTGCCACTTACAAATATTGGCAGAGCTGTAATGATTTATGACATGATTAGAGAGGGAAACCAGTTTGCCTTGCAATTGTGTCATGGCAGGAATGTGGCTCGAGATTTAAAATGGTGACATCAAGTCTAGCCCAGCACCCTCCCTGAGGTGTTCCCACCTGAGCTGGTGGCCTCTGCCACCAGAGGGGAGGCCGGGGCTTGGCGTCGGCAGTGGCCGCTCTGCCTTGCCCGGCTCCGGGCACTCCTGCTCAGTGCAGCCAGGTCCTGGACCCCCCACTGAAGCCTGCTTGCCTTTCCAGTAACACGCACCGCTCCCAAGGACCGCCAAGGGGCAGGCCGGGCAGCTTCCCCACCCCCGACTCATCTAGCTGTTCCGTGCATTGGAGTCTTGCACGCGGTTCTGGTGGAAACCACAACTGGTGTTTCCAGAACCAAGTTCTGATGGAGGGAGAGAGTTGGAGCCGAAGGAATAGCTTTGAACTGGGTTCCCCAAGACAGAGGTCACATGCAGTGGATCCAAGGAACCCCAGCCCAACTGGGGGCCTTCCGAGGCCCGTACATCACCTGCTCCCTCTCCTCTTTCCAGTTCTGTGCCACCCGCTGGGCTGCTCTTCCCACAAAGCCCGACTTCTCAAAGACATGGTCTTCACCAGCCTTTCCCTCTTATCCCTTGTCAGCTGAAACCTACCTACAAACCAGGGATGAGCCATGGCGCGTAGGGGGCAGAGAGTGAGGACAGCACAGGAGACGGCTCTGTGGGAGTCCTCAGAGGCTCTGTAGAGGGGAAACGAGGTGGCAGTCTGGAGGACCCCGGGGAGGGCTAGTGCCGCACACTCAGGAGAGGGACAGCTGGAAGGCATCAGCTTCACACAAGGCACGGCAGCAGGGAGTTTGCAGCCCCTGCAACCAGGGCCGAGGCCCAGTAGCCCCCAAGAGGCCCTGGTGAAGAGGAGAGAAGCCTGCATTTTCTCATCTGTAAGTGGGTATTACAGCCCCACCCAGTAGGGAGTCATGGGGAACAAGTGATAACATTCAGCACCACTCACAGCAGATGGAAATGACACAACAATCTGCTGAACAAATGAACAAATGCTGTCATATTCAACTTCGCTTCCTAAGCTTCACAAATGAAGACAAGTTTCAAACAACTGTTTTACATTATGCACATTTTTAATTCAGTTCCCTTGGCCTTTAAGATTGGACTGAAAAATAAGGAGCTCTGGCAGGTCTCACAAACACACGGGCTGTGAGTTTGGACGAGCACAGTCGGCTCTGAGCTCCGAGCCTGAGAGCAGGCCCAGGAGGTTAGAGCCCTCGCCGCCGCCATGGCACACCCCACCTGGGAAGGCAGGGGCCCTCCTGAGCCTTCCTAATCTCGAAATGGTCTTCACACAGAAGTGATTGACCCCAAATTCCAATGCTTAGAGACCAAACAAATGGCCACGTACAAGGATAAACTTGATCCTATGTCATGGAGCAGGAAATTGTTATACAATAGGAGAGCTAGTTGGAAGCCCAAGAGAACCATGCGGAAGTGCCCTCCCAGTAACTTGTCAGGGGTATGGGTTCAACAAGGAATTACCTAATTCTGTAAAGGCCACAGAGAACTGGATGTGTCGTTAGTGACAGGGACAAGCATTCTGCTGCAGGTCTCAACACTCATAGGGTGAGTGTGTAACAACGACAAATCAGGAATGCCAAGGATGGAGACCAGCCAGTCTCTGAAGGGGCCAGTGTGTAGGTGTGTGCAGGCACACACACGTGTAAGCACACACACGTGCACAGAGCTCCTGTTCTCTGGAGCTCTTTACGCCTGACACATGGATTCCTTGTTCATTCAGCCCCACCCCTTTGAAATATTTCTAGTACTTGGGTTACTCCCCTTGGCAGCTCTGCTTCACACTCAAAGTTTATGGAGCATGACCTGTTTATCAATGACTGAGCTCTGTTAACCTCAGCTTCTACCTCAGCTGGACCAGCACAGCTGCCACCTTTACCAGGGGCAGGGGCGGTGGGGTGAGTGTGATCACCGAATCTGAACCTAAGCCACCACACTTGGAGACCCGGCACCCCGCAAGGAGACCCCGAGGCCCCCCTCAAAATGGGTGGGTTTCCCCTTCGAAATGTGCACTGAACCTCACTCAGAAGCCATGCTCTGCTGGGTAAAGAGCTGGCCTCGAAGCTCCTGAAGAAGCAGCGGGGATCGGGGAAAGCTCCACTGAGCTCCACCAGTGAGGCTGGGGCGCGTTCCTCCCGACCGGCTTTGCCCTGGGTCCCAGTGTGTCTGGAGCACTGCCGGTATGCGGCCACGGCAGACAGCTCTAGGGGACGGCCAAGGAACCAAGAAGCAAAAAGCACACTGGGGTGTCCCAGGGTTGCTCAGTTCTCTTGGAGGGGGTGGGCCCTGCTGCTACCTCCTGCCCCTTAGGGCGATTTATGGTCTGCTCCCGTCCAGGTCAGAGAATTACTGCATTTGTCATTTAGGCTTTCCAAGTCATTTCTGGAAACCACCATGTTCCCCCTTTTAGCTCGTTGTTGAACAGAACGTTCATGCTGTTTAGATGAGAAGTGAGCCTGAGGTAAATCTGCCCAGGGCAAGGCGGACAGGGTTGGAGCGGTGGTGCCTTAGGGCAGCCTCGGCCTGGCTCCAGGGCTCATGGGTGGCCCCCCAGCAGGGCAATAACCAGGAGGAAGAATGCGCCTGCTGGTGACAGCAGTACTTGGCATTTCCTAAGTCTTATGAATTTAGAATGTGTAGGAGAGCTATCTTTCCTCGAATAACGAGACATTTAAAAAGGACTGCAGCCATCACACACAAAGGCTGGTCGCTTTTATGCTAACAAGTGTGGGAGAGAGTTTACAAGGTTATCGTCCTTTTCTTGTGCAGACAAATGGGGTTTCACCCCCACAGCGCTTTTACTCTTAGAGAAGAGGGTGATTCTGGCAATCCCGGAGCAGGACGGAGCGCAGGAGCAGGAGCTGGAGGGGGAGGGCAGGCGGCGGTGCCCGCCCAGGCGGTCCTCCATTTCGAATTCAGTCACAGAGCTCCAGGTTTCCCAGGACCGCGCAGCACAGAGCTCAGCTTTCTCTTTTCTCAGATATCTGAAAGCAGGGCTTGTCCAGCGAGTAGATTAGAAAAGGATATGGAACTTGTTCCCCATACTTTAAAGCAGGGAAAAAGCCTTGTTGTGAAGAGAAGAAACAAAACCTGTTTGGTGACTTGTCATTTCAATGAAAACACGAACCTTTCACAGGTGAGCATTCCCCCACACTCCTCCCCTTCCTCCTGCCACCCAGGAGCTCTGGGATCACAGGCCTCAGGTGGGGGCAGGAAGAAAAAGGAAAAAACAAGCCCTGCTGCTTCAGAGAACACAAGGATTTGGTGCAAACATTTAAGAACCCAAGGGAGCAGTTTAGGGAAAAAAAAGTTTATTAAGCTTGTTTTGTCAGGGCGATAAAATACACTTGGAGAGAAACAGTGCCTCATTCTGCCACCTCGTTACGGAAACAGCATAGCAGTTATGAGTTTCTTGGTAAGAGTAACTTGTTTTCATATTTATCTTAGTTCTCTCTCTTTATTACTCTTGAATAAACATGAAGAACCAATTTCACATAGCCAACACTGTGGGAATTCAAATGAAGAGACTACATTTCCGAGTTTTACAAATAAAAAGGTCAATTCTAAGGGTTCTGTAAGGCCTTGCTTATCAACTCCACGAACCTCTTCATGAAAGCTTATTTCAAGTGGGGAGCCTCCATGGGGACCCCCTGGGCGCCCCGCCCGCCCCAGGGATTGTGAGGGAAGAACCCCATACTGTTAAAGTCAGGACAAGGGGCCAGCACACAGCTCAGCTGGGCCTGCGCCGTGCACACCCTGAAGCTCAGGGACTTGCATCCAAGGGGCCACAGCTGCACCCTTCTCCTCAGCCTGCCTCACAGGATGAGTGTGAGCTGGGAGAGAAAAGCAAACATCAACATCTCTGCTAGTTTTGTGAAAATAAGTGTGCACACCAGGAACCAAACACAGGACAGGGGAAGAGGAAGAGGAGGAGACACTGAAAAGACCCTGTTATCCTGGCAACTGCAAATTATTACAGGCTACAGATGAGAGACTGGTTGGGCCACTGGTACATACCTTCCTAAAAGCAAAATAATTTTTCCCGATTTTAAGATAAAGAGTTTCAAGAAAAGGAGGCTGATTTACAAGAATCACTTGAAAAAAAACAACTGGGCACTTAAGATTCATCTTTCCTTTTCATTACAATTTTGCTTTGCAATATGGTCCTTAAAATTCCTTTGAAGGTGACCCTTTAAGAATGTCCTATCATGTAGTATGGTGTGAAAACTAATGCCCTTCAGCAAACCAGTTGTTTTTGTTAACACAAAACACACAGAGACAAGTTACTTTATTAGCAGCTATAATTTGAACCTTGTACAAAATGTATGGCTTTAATTTCTAGGGATTGGGCACAAGAAATGACCAGAGTAACAGTGAGTATAATTACAGATAAATAGGTAGAAGAAATTATGAATAAATATAAGGAAAGAATATAACCATTTAAAAGAAAACAATTGAGAATAAGTATAAAATGTAAAAACAAAGTTGTTTATACATAAGATAAATCTCAATTTATTTTTCAAAAATGTCATATGAGAACAAATATACTATATATAGTCCAGTTCACCTTAATCACAATGCAGTCAGGGTAAGATAAAAAGAAATAATGCTCATATATAAAGGGTATTTAAAATGTCAGCCATATCAAGACCCTCTATTTTTAAACACTGTAGAAGGCAGCTCACTTTGTAAAAAGATAATCTAGCCATCAGGAATCCTTTAACCAAATCCAATATAAACAGGAGTAAAATAAAAACTACTTTAAAAACCTATTTAAATTAAGACCATTAAAATCTATGAGATTATTTTAGGAGGACAAGGGCTGGCCAAGAAACTAAATACTGTAGTTCTAAGAGAAAAAGAAATTACAATCATTTTATGTAACTTACAAGGCAAATTGAATACTATGAAAAATGTCCTTCACAGCACGTTTAAAAATTTGAATTTAAATAATACCCAACAGGAAAGAAACAGATTCTGTGACAGTGGCTGTGACAAAATAACAAAAGGGCGTGGTATCTAAGTGTGGCCCTTCCCAGTCTATTTTTAGAGGCTAAGACGCCAGCCTTAAATACTTCTGATAATAATGCTTGTGGCTACAACTCAGCATGTGGGACAGTGTGGGAGCAAACTAGTCCTTCTCATGCAGTGTCACCTAGTTTGCTGTTTTTTCCCTTTTAAATTAATCCTGAGACCTTGCTTAC
This sequence comes from Mormoops blainvillei, assembly GCA_004026545.1. Classification (NCBI taxonomy): domain Eukaryota; kingdom Metazoa; phylum Chordata; class Mammalia; order Chiroptera; family Mormoopidae; genus Mormoops; species Mormoops blainvillei. Next base: position 9,396 of record PVJD01017837.1, on the reverse strand, counting down.
AGATCATAGGGGATCTGAAGAATCTTTTGTTTTCTCCTGTTTACTAACTACCTTGGAAAATGCAGAACTAAAATTAGGTCATAAATTGAAATTAGGTGATAAATTAAATCTTCAAAAATGTTCTTCATTATAAAAAGAAACTATCTTGCTTATCTGGAACCTTACTGGGAATATTACTTTAATTGGGAACAGAACACACATTGCAGAGGAAAAAGTACTTGGGTTCACCAAAATATTATGGAGACGTGTCCTTTAAAGACTTCCGTATTAGGAAGTAACTGTTTCTGTGTCATCCGTCCCCACTGAGATGGCTGTGTCTATAAAGAGTACAGGGTTTTAGAAAGTTTATATATATGTAATGATGAACATGTATGTACCCACACTATATATATATATATATATAATATGCTAACACGTTTCTATAAACATTATGTTCACATATATACGCAATAAATGCTCATACACGTCTCCCAGTGACACAGACCCTGCAGTGTGATGAGACTGGCTTTCTTTAAATTACCACCTTTTCCAAACTCAACCTTTCTATTCCACTCCCATAACTCAAAATTATAGTACATCATATTCTAAAGCTTTCATTTCAATTTTCAATTTAAAAAAAAACTAGGCAAACCAAATTTTATGAAGAAACAAAGGCATATTTATGGCTAACATACTGTCCTTTACCCTTCAAAAACAAAAAACCAAAAATATATTTTAAGACACTATGAAAATTTAATACTCAGTTTGTAACATTTTCTTAGAAAAGGAGAGGAAATCCTTTTCTTGGGGAACCGAGTATCAGAGACCTAAACTGGCTTTCATGTCGATACACTTGGGAGCAAAGGCTAGATTAGAGACTCGAGAATAACAAATCAGACCCAATCCCCATCTTCCCGAATCCACAAAGTAGATGGCAGCTGCAAATCACAGAAACCTATAGGTCTTCAAGGTTACTCTAGGAGTCCTTGGGAAAAAAAGGAAGATGTGGGGCCGGCCCTTGTTTACGGAGGGAAATCCCAGCTCAGCGGTGGGACAGGAGTGGGGCAGCCCTTACCGTTCTCAGCGCCCCCGCCCGGACTCCGGAGTCCTGGTACCTGTCATCGCTAGTCCTCTGCAGGGCACAGCCTTTGGGACTGTCCTGACTGCTCTTTACAACGCACAACCGTTTTAGGCCAAACAAACCTGGCCGTCCTCCTCCTCCAGCCCCTACTCGCTCTCCATCACAAGTTCTCCTTCAGCAGGCCGAGCTTCCGCAGGGCCTCCCGGCGGGCTTCCTCGGTGGAGCCTCGGCCAGCGAACTGGACGGTGATGCCTTGGGGTCTGAACCCCACGGCCCGGGGCAGTGAGCCCGACCGCTTCCTAGCATCCTGGCCGCAGTCCGGCGGCCGGTGCTCGTACAAGCTCTTGCTGGCGTTCTGGCGTGCAAGTTTACTGGTGAGAGCTGGGTCCGGATGGAAGGTGACAGTTTTCCCAGTAGAGAAAAAGCCACCAGGCTCCCTCTTTAGGACATCGTGGATGCTCTGGAAGCCATTGGCCAGTGGTGCGGTCTGCTCCGTCTGCACGCCTCTGGACTGCTGACTGCTGGTCTGCCCTCCTGCCCGCACGGACACGCCTTCCTGGACTGGGCCTGGCTTGCTCTGGTCACATGTCCCCTGCTCTGGTGAGATGCTTCTCCTCTGCTCAGGGAGGTCACCCTTTGGGGCCCGATCTTCCATTTCTCCCACGGAGAGGAAAGAGACCCCGTTGATGTTGGCCAGGACGCGGGCTTTCCGCTCCTGCACGTTGACCGCCGCCTTGGAGATGGTCTTGTTGAACTCCTTCCCCGCGCTGTTGGTCACGCTGATGTTGCTCGGGAAGCGGTGGACCTTGGGGGCGGGCTGTGCCGCGTGTCTGTGCCACAACGAGTGGTCTCCATTTCGAGGGGCCGTGGAAGTTGGTGTCCTCCATTCTCCAGGCCTGCCCTCCTTCGAGGGGGAGGTGGGCGAAAGTGCTTCATTTCCTGCCAACTTCTCAGAAATTTTCTGGGCGATAACAAGTGGAGTGGGAACCGAGCGGGGCAGCTTTGGGTGCTCTGCTGGAGGAGAGGCAGAGAGCAGCTCTTTCCTGGGGTGGGCTGGCGCTGCAGGGACAGGCGGGGACGGTGGCTGAGGAAGGGCCTCTGGAATTGAGGACTCTGGCTGGGGAGACGTCTCCGCACCTTGTGTCCCGTGCTCCAGGACAGGAGTGTCTTCCTTCCCAACAGGTCCAGCCGCTGAGAAGTAGGGAGAATCCCCATAAGCTTATGTGACCTTATGTAAAAATAAACACATTGCATTTCCTTTCCACTGAATTGGAAAGGGTCTCCAAGGAACATAATACCAACGTCAGCAGTACCTCCTGTAAACTAAACTCCCTCTCTCCCTGTCCCCTGGTTAATGAAAGAGAAGAGCTACATGATTCTCATGACCGCAGGATGAGAGGTGAAAGAGGGCCGAGTCAGAAATGGTCAGTGCTGGGAAGCACATGGTAAAAGCGAGCTTCTGAGGACGCACCCTCTTGAGGCGTTAATAGGAGAAGTAGCTTACCTTAGCAGGGATTTTTACAAAGGGGATATCGAGGCTAGAGGGTGGGGTGGCACCCCAGCAAATCCCTCCTTTGCCTCTGTGCACCAGAAGTGTCTCCTGACAGTCCCAGGTAGGATTCATATGCCAGCCTTGGAGGCTTTCCTATCTCCAGAACATACACTGATCACAGAACGCCTAGCACTTTTCTGCACTTCAGTTCGTACACCTGTCTCCTGCTGCAAAACTGCAGGCTGTGTCTTACTTATCTTTGAATCTCAGAATCTCACATGATGCCTAACATGGAGTAGGCACTTAAAATTATTATGAAAATATCGTGTTAAGGAATTGCAGGGCAGGGTGGCTTACTTTCAAAATGGGTTTTCCTTAGCACCATTATATGATCTGACATTTTTACAGGAATAGCTGGTTCAAATTTTAGGAACTATACTTCAAAGAAGTGTGATAAAAATGGGGAATGCATATGAAGTCTCTTCTTTGAAGAAATGGCTGCAAACTAAGCTCCATCTTTGGAATCTATGACCATAGTATGTGAAATTCTTTGTAACACTCAGTGCTGCTTACGAATAAAAAAGGGAAAAAATATTTCTAAAGGCTCATGATAAATGGCAGTATTTTGTAGTTAGCAGAGCAAAATTATTTTCCCTTCTATTTCCCCTCATATTACCAGTCCTTATCCCCTTGACCACATTTATTTCCAGTATCTGTTCCAATTAACACTGGAAGAACACTGGAAGAAAATTTTCTCCTTGCCCCTCTCCTCTGGTTCTGTCACAGGACTTACTGGACAAAGAGCACGCCTCTCTTTCGGTGCCGCCCGAGTTAAGCAGAGGCACGAAGAGGATGCTGAGCTGAATTTCTGTGTTGATCTTTCCCTGTTTTCCTGACCCAGCTGACTTTCGAGTTCAAATACCCCCACCACGGACAGTTATGCTGCAGCAATAGGGGTATAATCTTGCACAAAAAGTGACATTAAACTTCAAGGCCTAAAATAAAAATACTTTATATGTTTTCTTTCTATAACGAATTGTTACCTGGAAGCTATTTCCAATCTTCTTTCTTTTTAATACAGATAAAAAAAATCTATCTGTGTTCCCAATTAGTCTCATTCTTAATTCTAGCCCTTTAGGAATTTCTTTCATGTGCTGTCATCCTCATATGCTAAGAAAATATCTACTTAGTTGACAGACTGCCCTACAAAAATCAGATAAGCCCCAACAGCCTCCACAGGGCAGACACAGAAAGCAGTGCCTCCGTGTCACGGGCAACACGAGCACGGCAAGCCGGGGTCGGGGACAGGGCTGCACTCCTCACCTGCTGCTTCCGCCACACCCAGGGGGTGCTCAGACTCCCCAGCCACAGGTACCGGCTGCACTAAGTCAATGACATCCTCAGGCTCTGAGGGGCTGGAAGTGCTCCCTTCCAGAGACGGTGGGGAGTGGCAGTGTGCCCCACTGTCACACAGGACCTGCTCCTCAAAGTCGTCCTCCAAGGAATCAATCGTCTCTTCAAAGAACAGGATGACATCCTTCTCCTCGTGCGTGAGGTACTTCAGGCTCTCATCATCCTATGTAATAGGTTTGGGGATTAGGATTGGAAGAGATAAAACAAATAGTGGTTTCACTGAAGAAAAAAAGAAGAACAGGACCAAGTCTGGATAGATACAGGGCCCAGGTTGGATTCACGGCCCTTGGAAATTTCCCACTTGGGGAGAGTCTGCCATTCAGGTTGCCTCACTTGGCAAACCTGTGCCTGTCAGTCCTCACCTTTTTATACGTATGAAGGAAAGGTTGTCAAAAAGGTACATAAATAAAGTATCCTAGGCCCTATTATTAGCTCTATTTCTGTGGTTCCTAGTGAGTTGATGATAAGAAAGCCATTCTCCTTCAGTGCCTCCTTGGGAATGCTGTTTGCAACTTACTGCTTACAGACACACTTGCTTTTCCTGTAATAGCAACACAGGAAATCTCTGCTTGAAGATGGGCAGCTCCACATTTATGTCTTCCTCCAGAAACCTCACTAACCATAATGGGACTCATTTTCTTTAAAAAGGCAAAAATCACAAAGATAAAAATAATAGGAAAAGAAATGACAGCAACAAAATGTGGGAAGTTAGATAGCAGGACAGGCGTAGTTGACACAGCAGACCCAAGAAAGATGAATTTTAGTCAGTAGCAGGGAAAGCCAATAATCAACCTGCTGAACACCTGCGGGCTTCCCCTGGTCCCGGAGGGGGCTCCTGACGCCTGGGCACTGGGGTGTTGCGTGGTTCTGAAGTGTGGCAAAGGTGATGCTGACAAGAGCAGGCCAGTTAAAAGGCTCTTTCAGAAGCAATGAGATCACCCAAATAGTAAACCAGACATTTTTTTCTTAAAGAAAAGAACAGATATTTGAAGTAGGCAACATGAAACAGCACTGACGTGAAGGACCATATTGAAAATGGGAGGTAAATGAAGCCAAATTGATACTCTCTGCACGGAAGGTTGGAAGAGTCCTCTCTGGGGATCTGAATGGCCCAAGGGCAAGAAGGGCTGACGCCACAGACCCCAGTAAAATAGCTCAGTCAGATCATTCAACAGTGCAGACCAGTCAACCAAACCCAGCAGATAATTTTTAATCAGATTCTTACCATTCTACTCACACATGTTTGCACAGAGCTAATGATCACCAAGCAACTGAGAAAAACCTCTAACGTGAGAGACATATGAAAACACAACAAAAATAAAGCAACTTATAAGAAACTATGCAGAATGATGAAAATTTCAAAAAGATCATTAATATCCTTAGGGAAATAAGAAGAGATATTGAATCTATAAAAAATATGATACTATTTAAGAACTAGAATACAAAAAATGAGCTCTTAGAAATTAAAACTATGACAGCAGAAATAAAAATCTAAATAAAAGTCTAGAAAATAATATAGAGACATTGGAAAAGTACAACCAAAGGAAAAAAAGAAAATCTTTTTAAACAGAGGAGAAAAGAAAGCTAGAGGATAAAGGTGAGAGGTCCAACATCTGAATAATGGGAGTTCCAATAAAAGATACCAGGAAAAACAGAAAGGAAGGAAGTACCAAAATAAATAAGTAAAATAAAGAAAATGTCCTCAAACAGAAGAACCCAAAGAGACCATCAGAATAACCTAATGAACATGAATAACATAAACTATGCCAAGGCGCATATTGTGACCTTTCAGTACACTGAAGACCAAGAAAAGATCCTGAAAGCTTCTCAGAATGAAGAGGTCACATAACAAGAGACCAGGAATCAAAACAGCACCAGACCTCTCAGCAGCAATACTGGAAACCAGAAGACAATGTTGTGATTCCTTCAAAATTCTAAATGATCCACAGAGCTTCTGGTCAAGATCCAAGAGGCAAACACAGTATTCACATCCTTCCACAACCATAACAAAATTACAACTAAATTACTGAACAACCGTAATTCAGAGCCACCTGAAATCAAGCTGAATGGAAGAAGCCCTACAATTAAGGATATAAAGAAGAAGCCACTTTGAGTCTGGTAGGAGGGGCAGAGATGTAGAATGCTCTGGTCCCACACCCATGTGTGGCAGATTAAAATTGGGAGAGACATCTCAGCTGCATAGGTGCCCCCTGAGGAGCCAGGGGACCCAGCCCCACACCAGGCCTCCCAGCTCAGGGTTCCAGTGCCAGAAAGAGAAGTCCCTGTAACTTCTGGTTCTAAAAACCAGCGGGCATTGTGGCTGAGTGAAATGGAGGGCTTCTGGAGACCCAGGTAGTTCCTCTTAAAGGACCTGTGCACAGACTTTCTCAATTCACTCCTTTCAAGTTCTAGCACTGGGGCGGCAGCTCAAAAAGCTCCAGGGGCTAATGGGGAGGAACTGAATTGTCTGGCATCAGAGCGAGGGCTAGAGTAACAGCCTTCTCCCAGACAGAAGTTCTGGCAGAGGCCATTGTTCCTCTGCTGAGACCTGTCCCCCTCAGAGCCAGCAGGCAGGTGCCACATCTGACTCTTTATCAACCTGGCTATCACTGTTTGCCTTGCCCTGGTGCTTCCCTGAGATCCTGTCTTACCCAACTTGTGGGTCCACCCAAGCTATTTCTAGTAGCTTTTCCACACAAATGGTCTGTCTTGGCTCAGGCTTCAGACTTTCCTAAAATCTCTCAGTTAAGAAGCATCTGGCCTCAGCAAACCCCATACCTCTCCCTAAGTTGTCTCTGGCCCAGCACTAGCAGTAGCCAGCTTTGGTTTGCAGCTCGGCCTCACCTGGGCACCTCCAAGTCCATTACAAGTAGCAGCCATCTGAAGATTGCTTTGTACAATAGTTCATGCCAGGTGGCCCCAGGCAGGACACACAAGTGGCTGCTGACCTTGGCTTGCACTCCCTGGGAGGCACCAGAGCCAGCTCACTTGGTGGACAGCTTTAGACCACATTGTAGTACCACCCAATCACCTTCAGTAGCAACACACTTAAGGGGCAGAATCAGTTGGCATCAGAGCCCTGTTGAACTAAGTCCTGCTCTGTGGCGTGGGCCCCTGCATAGCTGATCCTCCACAGTGGTCACAGCCAGCCCTTGCCGTCAACTGGCCTTGGAGTAAATCCCTCCCACTGACATGGCAACAGCAATTGAGGCTCAACTACAAGAGGAGGGTGTACACAGCCCACATGGGGGGCACACCTGGAACCCCCGCTACAGTGAATGGGGAGGCTCTGCCAGTAGACCTTACAGGACATCAACTACATTAGACCACTCTACCAAGTCCAGGAAACATAGCAGCTCTATCTAGCACATAGAAAGAAACACGGGGAAGCTGCCATAGTGAGGAGACAAAGAAACATATCTCAAATGAAAGAACAGAAAAAAACTCCAGAAAAAGAACTAAACAAAAATGGATACAATCTATTAGATGAAGAGTTCAAAACACTGGTTATAAGGATGGTCACTGAACTCAGGGGAAGAGTAGTTGAACTTAGAACTTCAACAGCATAAAAAAGGACATGGAAACCATAAGAAACAACCAGTCATAGATGAAGGATACACTAACTGAAATGAATAATTTATAGGTAATCAACAGTAGGGTAGATGAAACCAAGAATCCAAACAGTGATTTGGAATATGAGGAAGTAAAAAACACCCAATCAGAACAGCCAAAAGAAAAAAGAATTTAAAAAAAATGGGGATAGTGTACAGAGCCTCTGGGACAACTTCGTGTGTGCCAACATTCACATCACTGGAGTGCCAGAAGGAGAAGAAAGATAGCAAATAAGTGAAAAAATATTTGAAATAAAAATGACAGAAAACTTAGCCTGGTGAAGGAAATAGATATACTGGTCCAGGACGTACAGAGTCCCAAACAAGAAGAACCCAAAGAGACCTACATCAAGACACATCATAATTAAAATGCAAAACATTAAAAACAAAGAAAAATCTTAAAAGTAGCAAGAGAAAAGCAGATAGCTACCTACAAAGGCGCTCCCATAAGACTGTAAATTGATTTCTCAACAGAAACTTTGCAGGCCAAAAGGGACTGGCAAGAAATATTCAAAATAATGAAAATCAAGGGCCTACAACCAAGATTACTCTACCCAGCAAAGCTATCATTTAGAATAGAAGGACAGATAAAGAGCCTCCCAGACAAGAAAAAAACTAAAGGAATTCAATACCACCAAACTAGTATTACACGAAATGTTAAAGGGTCTTCTTTAAGAGGGAAAAAAAAAGATACAAAATATCAATAATAAAATAGCAATAAAAATATATCTATGAACAATTTACTCTAAAAAGACAAACTAAAATAGACTCATACTCATAGACGTGGAGAACATTTTGACAGTTGCCAGATGAGAGGGGCATTGAAGGGATGCTTTAAAAAGGTGAAACAACTAAGAAGTACAAATTGATTGTAACACAATAGTCATGGGATTAAAGGAAAGCATAGCGGTATAGTCAATAACATTCTAGTAACTATGTATGGTGTCAGGTGAGTATGCAATGTACTGGGATGACCACTTGGTAAGTTATAAATGTCTAATCACTGGGGTATACACCTGAAACTAATATAATATTGTATGTCAATGGTAATCGAAAAATAAAAAATGATTTAAAATAAAAATTTTCTGAATGAATTTAGAACTCTAATTTTATACCTAACCAGATTTAGGTTATGGTAGGATGAAGATGCTTTTAAGACATGCCAGGTCTAAACAACTTATCTCCCATGTCTGCCTTTCTCAGGAATTTGCCGCAGGGGAGTGAGGAGGAGGGTTGTTCCCTAGACAAAGGAGGAAACCAAGAAAGGTATGGGAGCCAGCAAACCAGAGGATGAGAGGGGATCCCTGGATATTGGTAATGTCCCAGCACGTCAGCTGTGCAGTGAATGACCAGTCCAATTCAGAGCAGGCCAAAGGGCAACACAGAACATGATGCAAGCAAATAAAATTGAAACAATTATTAACCACAGAAAACGCTAAAGCTATCGAAGTATATATCTATGAGTCAATTTACCTATAGCAATACACAGACATACACACACAAATACATTAGTTATATTAGTATTTATAGTAGGAAGAAAACAAGCAAAACAAGAAACAACTAAAATGTTCATTAATAAGGGTATTATGATTAAATAAATCACGGCATATTCACAGATAGAATATTATATAGCCATTTAAAATGGTGTTCTCAAAAGGATAGAATGGTTTTCCTCCCCCCAAAACAATTTACAGCATTCATTGTTCAAGTCCATGTCCACATGCATACATATTAAAAATTTTTTTTTATTGTTGTTCAAGTACAGTTTTGTCTATTTCCCCCCCACCACTTCCCCCTCCCCTATCCTCGACCCCAACCCC
>PVJD01017836.1:0-16321 GCA_004026545.1 Mormoops blainvillei | reverse complement strand
TAATGCAGCAGCTATAAAGAGCCCATATCTCTTGGCATTGGTTTTAGTTAAGGGTGAGCTTGATCTCTTCAAGAATGGTGCAAGGATACACTTGGAAGGATAGGTTTCTAATTTGACCATATCAAATTTCAAAGCTCAAACTTAAAGGCATAAGGCAATTAACAGGATAAATGGGACTCTTTTTAATGAGTAGATTAACTTCTGCTATGCAATGGCAAAAATCTAAAAGAAGAAAAAAGCTATCAAGGAGAACTTTTAATGATATTTAGTCTATCACATGGAATAAAATATTTAAGAGATCCTGGTGACATATCAAAAGATGCTTAATGTGAGGAAATCTACAGCTATGCTCCAAGTACAATGTAGAACCATAGGCAATGAGAACCAAAAATGCATTCAAGAAATCATTTCAGTGTACTCATTAATACTTTTCAAATTCTCAGGATTTGTCTTTATTCCAAATTGCCACTGTTTTTTAATGCTTTTATTTTTGTTTTGAATTCTCTCCACTTACAAAGAAAAAAATCCTAAAAAGTATGTTGAAACTCAACAGTATCTGAGTTATTACACTATTCTTAGTTGAGTGAAATATCACCATATGTTTTCTGGATTCTCTAATGCTGCAACTGACTAAGAGGATGAGGAGGAGAAGAACAGGGGAGAGAAAGGGTGGGTAGAAGGGATGAAGGGAAAGGAGGGAGAGAGGAGGAGAGGAAATGAAGAAGTAGGGGACAAATTCTAAGTATAGATGTACAGTAGTCCCCCCTTATCTGCGGTTTTGATTTTTGTGGTCTTAGTTACCCACGATCAACCATGGTCTAAAAACATTAAATGGAAAATTTCAGAAATAAATAACTCATAAGTTTTAAATTGTGTGCTATAATGAAATGAAATCTTATGTGGTCCTCTTCAATCCCACCTGGAATATAAATCATCCTTTGTTCAGCGTACCCACACTGCACACACTCCCTGCCTGTTAGTCACTTAGTAGCCATCTAGGTTACCAGATTGGCTGTGGTGTTATCCCAGGGCTTATATTCAACTAATCCTTATATCACTTAATAATGGCCGCAAAGTGCAAGAGCTATGATGCTGGCTATTCAGATATGCCAAAGAAAAGCCATAAAGTGCTTCCTTTAAATGAAAAGGTGCAAGCTCTCAACTTAATAAGGAAAGAAAAAAATCATATGTTGAAGTTGCTAAGATCTATGGTAAGAATGAATCTTCTATTCGTAGTTGTGAAGAAATCCATGGTAGTTTTGCTGTCTAAATTCAAACTGCAAAAGTTATAGTCACAGTGTGTTATGAGTGCTTAGTTAAAAATGCTGTAATTTCTACATAAATTCCAGAATATTACATTATTTCCCTTCAGCGCTGACATTGGAATATTTCCTCCACAATCATTGCTTTGTCTTCTGTAAAATAAAATTTAAAGAACCCATTGCTCGTCAAGCTTACCAAAGTCTGTGTTCAATATTTAATATGATTAACATTTACTGTATTTGTTGTGGGGTTTGCTCACTGTGGCATTAAACCTCACCCTCTTCTTCATCCTTGGGGGCTGTGGGATGTTCGTTCAGAACCACAGTTTGAAAAAGTATCAATTAAAATTCAGCTCCATTGAATGCAAAAGAAATGGAAAAGGCATTAAATTTGTGGGTAGAAGACATAAACAGAAAACCTAGATTCCATAAATTTTCACTTAACATCCTCCATAGGTTCTTGGAACTACAGCCAAGCAACATATAATGAAACCAGTTTTACCATAAGCTAATTGATATAAACAAGAGTTAAATCTCTACAGCATCTCATCAACATTATAAGAAAGCAATGTTGACTGAAACGAAGTTATTCGAGGACGTACTGTGTGTGCACACATACAGGGTTTGGTATTACCTCAGTTTTCAGACCTGAATGTATCCCTTACATTGGAGGGGGACTACTCTATAGAACTATTCCAATCCAGGAATAGGTAATCTTAACATTTCTCCATGTAAATGAGATTAACTGAAGGCCTTCATTTAAAGTCTATAAATGACATGGTGATAGTATGTGGAGGATGTAAGGGTGGTTCCTATATTAATAGAAACTGTTATTTGTCATAATATCTATTTAATATTGAATTCGAGAATTTTATTCTGGCCAAACACATGCAGATTTTTTTAAAGTATGATCTTTAAAAAATAAATGGTCTTTATGAAACCAAGGTGATAGCTTTATCTTCACTTTTCAGATAAAAGTGCACATGGATACATAGCTGCCCATCCTTCGGTAAGTGAAAAACTGAAAACAGTTTTGTGTAATAAGTGTTTCTGGTAGTCCAACAGAATACAATTGTGAAGATCTAGTTTTCACACATAGAAGCTTTTAAAAATAGTTTTTAAAAATGTAATTTAGATACATACTGTATGACTCTGTGTATATGAGTTACTTAGAGTAGTCAAAATCCTAGAGACAGAAAGTGGTTTCTGGGAAAGGCAGAACCAGGGAGTTATTATTTAATGGGTACAGAATTTTAATGTAGCAAGATGAAAAGAGTTCTGTAGTGAGTGGCATAACAATGTGAATACATTTAACACTACTGAATTGTACACGTAAAACTAGTTAACATGCTAAATTTTATGTTATGTATGTTTTACAATTAAAAATAAAATTTAAAAAGGAATTAAGGCCATGGACGTAGGTATTTAGTCTTAGTTCCCCTCTTACAAGGTGAGCAACTTTGGGAAAATGGCTTAGCTCCTCTGAGCCTTTCTTTCTTCAGCTTTAACTAGGTGTAACAGTACATACATCCTAAAACTTGTGTGAATACTGAATGTGATAATGCATATAATATACTTAGTACATTACCTAGCATGTGTTATATGTTTATTAATTGTAAGCTACTATTACTATTATTTTTAGATGGCAACAAGGGAAAAAACTTACTCTGTCCATACATAAGGCTCATGTGAGGCGATGGTACCTGTGCCTTGCTCAGATTACACAAAAGAGAACAGAATATAACCCTCATATTCTCACTGGTCATTTTCCCTTCTCCTTTGTCTTTGCCATGACAGCTTATTGGGCCACACTGAAAAGAGCATGTGAAGGGAAGCAATAGCAAAGTGGGAAAGACAAAAAATGCCAACATTCCATGATCAACACATACCTTATGACCCTTGATTTAATTAATATCATTATTGTGTAATACTGGCTGGGTATCCTGGCAAATACATAGCTGTTATATTTTAGGTCGGTCAGTTATTTTAAATACAAATCTGCTAGGATGGTCTCTGCATTGATTTTTATTTTGTAAAGAGTTTATGTCTCCTAAGATACTGGCTTTTTTTGAGCATGCCTCTATTGGTTTTGCTTGTTGAATAAAAACCAGTCTACATAATGACCAAAATATTCTATCAGATTAGAAGAATATGATGATCTTGCTGTATGAAGATAAAACCACAGGATATTCACTTATTAAACATATATTATTCAAGTGCTTCCTTAAAATCACTCAGAAATTTGGAGCACATGAACATAAACAAGCTCAATACAATATGGATCATATTACATATCATAAAATATGTTCATTTGCTATGAGAATTCAGAAAAAAAAGATTACTTTTAGCTGTGGAAGTTAAAGGAAGCAGGCCCTTCCCCCAAAGGGCTTGAGGTCAGTGCCTGGTACAAAATAGTGCTTGGTACATATTTATTCAAGGTTGAGTTAGAAAAAGGTTTATATAAAACAGGGCATTTGAGCTAGATCTTGAAGGTCAGATGGGATTTGGATCTCTGAAGGTGGAGAAGGGCATTCTACGCAAAAGGAAAAGCATGAAAAAGTACATGGTAGTAAGGAGAGCAAGGAGAGGAAGGGGTGTAGGTTTGAATGAAGACTGAGATGCAAGAAAGGAAATCGTAGGAATTAAGCCTTGAAAGTTAAGTTGAAGCCAAATCATAGAGACCATTAAATGCTATTATAAGGAATCTGGCTTTCTTCAGTGTATCATGAAGACAGCTCTTGAAATTTTTTAGAACAGGAGTGTTAGATGATTAAAGCTTATGCTTTGAGAAGAGTAGTCTGACAGCAAATCCCAGAATAAATTGACAGGAAGTGAGACTGAATGACAGGAGACCAGTTGGGGGAGCATTGCAAGCCTCTAAGCCAGGGGTAATGAGGTCCTCAGTGAAACAGTGGAGGTAGGAATGGAGATTAAAATCAAATTCCAGAGATGTTTAGGTTATTGATTGAGTGTTGGAGAAACAGTTGACATCAAAGATGATTACAGGCTTAGAACGATACGTGGTTGGCCAGAAAAATGGGGATGTCATCTTTCAGGAGTTGCAACTTTCTGTGAGAAGATGCTGAGTTTCTTCTTGGGTGGTTTGAGTTTGAAGGGCTGGCAGGACTTCCAGGTGGAGATAATTGATTATACTGCTTGACTAAGGTTAGATTTCTTTTTTTAAAATCTCTAAATAGTAATATTTATTGGTGAAATTTGGTTTTCCCACTTCTTTTCTATTTGTTTTTGTGTTCCATATTTTTTACAATATTATTTTTGTTTTCTTTTTTTATTGTTTTTCAAGTACATTTGTCTCCATTCCCCCCATCACTCTCCCCCACTCACCCACTCTCACCTCCCACCCTCAATCCTACCCCTCTTTGACTTTGTCCATGTGTCCTCTATACATGTTCTTTGACAACTCATCCCCATCTTTTCCCCATTATCCCCCTCCCCCTCCTTGATTTAATGAACTCAATTAGACCCTTAAGTTCAGGCTGGAACACTTCAGTTGGACTCAATTACTGAGGAATGGAGAATTGCACCTTGTATTCCCCTTATGGTTCTAAGGAGAGACTTCACACTGTTGTTGTTTTTGTTGTTGTTGTTGTTGTTGTTGTTGTTGTTTTACATTACAAAACTTCCAGTGGTCCTTGCTGTCCTACAGGACATGATTTAATGGGATTGACAACCCCTTATACACATAACCTGAAGTGATCACAAGTTTTGGCATCTTCTAGTAGCCATAATACTAGAATGGGAATTAAAATAGAAGCAATGTTGTATTCACCAAATGTTTTTAAATACTGTCTATATAATTAATATTGAATTCATCAACACCTCCCATAGTAATATGACTTCCTTTACTGCTCACTCATGGTAGCTTCTTTGGTATTAGTGTATTTAAATGCTAAATACTGTTCATGGACTTACTCTTCAATTTTAGACCTTTTAAATATTTTATATTTTTATTGTACTACTGAGAGTGAAGTAATGCATTTAGAATCGTGGGCTAGGATTCCAAGTGGAAGGTAACAGCAAAAATAGGAATATGCAATGAAATGTGCCTAGAGAATCTGGATGCATAGTTGACAGATAATGCTTTTGATTTTCAGTGCTGGTTAACTTTGTCCATCTAGATTAGTGGTTCTCTTACTTTGCTTTGCATCAGAATTGCCTAGGAAGGCTCTTAAAATGCAGAATCTAAGATTCTACTTGAGGAGTAGATCTTAAATGGAACTTTGAGATCTGGATTTTAAACAAGCACCAAAAGTGCCCCATAGATGACACTTTGCATTATCTAAAGTCTCCAAAATCCTTATTTCTAATTCCTTTGACCTTTAAAAATTAAAATTGAAAAATAGGTAAACATAAGCTCAAAGAAAGGAAAGTTTTCTGAGATAGTTCCTCTAGCTGGTGTACTCTCTAGAGCAGAGTTTATAACCTGGAGTCCATGGATGGGCTTCAGAAGATATATGAATCCTTGAAATTATATGTAAGATCATATATATCTTTGTTTTTTTGTGGGGGAGGAAATAGGCCAAACCCCTCAGAATTCTAGAAGAGTCTAGGACCCAACCCATGTTAAGAATTACCCTGTCCCAGGGTATGGCATAATAAGCTTTTCACTAATACCTAATTTCAAAAAGACAAAAAATTATTTACTTGCTTCCCATCTATCTTTATTTTTATAAGTTTGGACATAATTATTCTCAACCCGGAAGGAAAAGTATAGCAACATTCTACACTTGACTCCCAAAAAGGCCACCAGGGAAACCTGTTAATCAAGTTGTTTATTAAACTTACAGCAGTAGGAAAAAGCCCTACCTCAATAAGGGGATGTTAAGGGAGAATATTTATAGGGTTTTAGCTAGGAAATCACACATAGCTGTGTGATTTTGAAGCCGATCTTGCAAGGTAAGGAACAAATTAGGATTGTATAGTGTCGTATGTCAAAACAGTGTTAAAATAGCTTTGGATTGGCAAGTACAGTGAAATGAGGGGATTGAGAGAGTCTTGGTAAACACGCTGTTATTCCTTTTTTTAACCCTCACCTAAAGACATACTTATTGATTTTAGAGAGAGGGGAAGGGAGGGGTAGAGAAACATCGATGGGAGACAGAAATATCTATCTGTTCCCTTTTGTGCATGCACTGACTGGGGACTGAACCAGCAACTCCAGCATGTGCCCTGACTGGGAATTGAACTGGTAACCTTACAGTATGGATGACCCTACAACTACTGAGTCAGGACCGAGATGTTATTCTTTTTTTTCTTAAAGATTTTATTCATTTATTTATTTTTAGATGGAGGGGACAGGAGAGCAAGAGAGGGAGAGAAATATCGATGTGTGGTTACCTCTCACATGCCCCATACTAGGGACCTGGCCCACAACCCAGGCCTGTACCCTGACTGGGAATCAAACCAATGACCCTTTGGTTCGCAGGGCAGTGCTCAATCCACTGAGCCACACCAGCCAGGGCCAAGCTGTTATTCTTAATAAGTAAAGTGCTGCAGTTGTTATTGTCTTAGCTACCAAGAGCAACTATTTCTTAAAGTAAGAAGCTAAGTTATTTTTATTTGTTCTCAGTATTGTTTAACACATGAACAGGAAAATATGCTCTGTTTTGATATTATTTAACATAATGAAAAAGTGTGTCCAGTCCCAGTATTATTTATACAGAGATAGAAAAGTATGCCAGGCCCCAGTATTATTTGACTGGAGCAGGCAATCATGTTAATTTCAGTTCTCAGTACCAAGGACTGGTGTTCTAGGTGTATTGCATGTTAGTGAATGCTCCCTCGTCCAAACAGCATCCAAAACATAATGTCCACTGAAGGCCCCACATTCTTTCCAACCAAACAACCAACATGGCAGTGTAGTATTTACTCCCAGGTACACAATAATATGTCTTCTTTCACCCCACATGAAATGAGAATAGTGAGGATAATGTTAAGAAATAGTCAGTGAACTTTTGCAGAAGGATTTTTCTCTAGTAAAATAAAAGAATTGAGATGTGCAAGGTTGCTGCTTGGCCAGTAGGCACTGATTGGTCTTTGTACCAGTTTAAGGGTTAGGCCAAGATACCTAAACCTTAGCCCGTTATATTTGCCACCAGGGCCATTCTTAGATCTTTAAGGCTATATATACATGTACTCTCGCTTATAGAAGCCACAGGATGCATTGTATCAAATATTTTAAAAGCCCCTATACCCACTTTATATTTTGTCATAAACTTTTGAAAGCGATTTTTTAAATAATGATTTTGAAATTTTTTGATTACAACTAACATTTGATTTATGGTTAGGTATAATTTATTAGAAATTCTTATGAAAACTCAAGAATTTTAAAATAAGACAATCTAACTTACAGTATGTTTTAATGTAATAAAATTCCTATAAATACTAAATTTAAGTGACTAGTTAAGATATAGTCATATTTAATAGATATTTAATTAGATATTAACTAATTTAGATTTTATAGTTTTCTTGTGAGATTTTGGAATTCATGATTTATTTCTCACTTAAGACATTTTTTTCAATATTTTATTGATTATGCTATTACAGTTGTCCCATTTTTTTTCTTCTCTTTATCTCCCTTCACACTGTACCCACCTCCCTCCACCATCCCCCCCTCTATAGTTCATGTCTATGGGTCATACATATAAGTTCTTCTGCTTTTCCATTCTCTATACTACTCTTAACCTCCCCCTGTCTATTTTGTACCTACCATTTATGCTTCTTATTCGCTGTACCCTTTCCCCCATTCTCACCCCTCCACCTCCCCACTGATAACCCTCTATGTGATCTCCACTTTTTTTATTCTATTCCTGTTCTAGTTATTTGCTTAGTTTGTTTTTTGTTTTGATTTTAAGTTTAGTTGATAGTTGTGAATTTCTTGTCATGTTACTGTTCATAGTTTTGATCTTCCTATTTTTCTTACATAAGTCCCTTTAACATTTCATCTAATAAGGGCTTGGTGATGATGAACTCCTTTAACTTTAATTTATCTGGGAAGCACTTTATCTGTCCTTCCATTCTAAATGATAGCTTTGCTGGATAGAGTATTCTTGGATGTAGGTCCTTGCCTTTCATGACTTTGAATACCTCTTTCCAGTCCCTTCTTGCCTGCAAGGTTTCTTTTGAGAAATCAGCTAAGTCATATGGGAGCTCCTTTGCAGATAACTGTCTCCTTTTCTTTTGCTGCTTTTAAGATTCTCTCCTTATCTTTAATCTTGGGTAACATAATGATGATGTGCCTTGGTGTGTGCTTCCTTGGGTCCAACTTCTTTGGGACTCTCTGAGATTCCTGGACTTCCTGGAAGTCTATTTCCTTCACCGGATTGGGGAAGTTTTCCTTCATTATTTTTTCAACTAAGTTTTCAATTTTTTGTTCTTCTTCTCCTTCTGGCACCCCTATGATTCAGATGTTGGAATGTTTAAAGCTGTCCCAGAGGTTCCTAAGCCTTTCCTCATTTTTTTGAATTCTTGTTTCTTCGTTCTGTTCTGGTTGAGTGTTTATTTCTTACTTATTTTCCAAATTGTTTATTTGAGTCCCGGTTTTCTTCCCGTCATTGTTGGTTCCCTGTATATTTTACTTTATTTCACTTTCTATAGCCTTCACTTCTTCCTTTATTTTGTGGCCATACTCAATCATTTCTGTGAGCATCTGGATTACCAACAGTTTGCACTCTGCATCTGATAGGTTGGCTATCTCTTTATTGCTTAGTTCTTCTTCTGGAGTTTTGATCTGTTCTTTCATTTGGACCTTATTTCTTTGTCTCGGGGCATCTGTTACATTGTAAAGGGATGGAGCCTTAGGTGTTCACCAGGGTGGGGCAACCCACTTCGCTGCGTTATAGCACTTTATGTGGTAGAAGGATCAGAGAGGGAACAATGCTGTTTGCTTTGCTCTCGCCCTGCTTTGAGTCACTTCCCCTGCTACCCACAAGAGAATTGAGCCCTTTGAGGTGCTTCTCTGGTGCTGATTCCTGGGTTGGTGGGCTTGCATATGTTCTAGGACCTTGTGGTCCCCACCTATAGACTCTCCTCTGAGACTGGTAGTTTCTCCCACCACTGCAACCCCCATGGATTTTACAGCCAGAGGTTTTTTAAGCTTTATTTCCCCATGCTGAACCCTGAGTTGCGCGGTCTGTCTCGCTCCCCAGTTGTTCCTTCTGGCTTATCTGCCTGCGAATGTAGGACCGCCCAGTCCACCAGCCACCACCTTGCTGTGCATCCTCTCCGCCCGGCTGCCCGTCTCCACCACTCCTACCGGCCTGGATGAGTGTTTCTTCTTTGGCTCCTTGTACAGTTAAATTTTCTGGTAATTCTGGTTGTTTTTTTTGTGTTTATATTTGTTGTTGTCCTTGTGGTTGTGGGAGGAAACAAAGCATATCTACCTATACCTACGCCTTGGCCAGAAGCTATTTCTCACTTAAAACATTTCCAGGCCCATAATATAGCTTATTACCCATAGACATGTTTCATATTGCCTAATAGATAAAATAGCTTTGTTTACCATATAAAAAATATTCAGTTTATATGCAAATTCTGCACTTCTACCAAGGAACAGTAATTACTTGCATTCTTGATCCCAGCTGGCATAAGATAGGACAGAACTTTCTGGAACAAAATAACAAAGGAAATAGCAATACCCAAAAACTGTTTTTCCCTGTACCCACTGAAATACCCTGAAGAGTTAGCTTTTCACAGTAAGAAGCTGTTTTTCTCAAATTCTGGAAACTTAATGTCATTAAGTTAAACTTAATGTCATTTATTGCTATACACATAGACACAATACAATATAATAGCTTATCTGTTTGGGCTAAATTAAGAATAAATATAGGTGCAGAAACAGAACCAGATACAGAGAACGGACTGATGGTTGCCAGAAGGGAGAGGGGTGGGTGGACTCAGTAAAAAAGGTAAAATGACTGAAATAAAGATTGGTAGTTACAAAATAGTCATGGAGATATAAAGTACAGCATAGGGAACATAGCCAATAATATTGTAATAATTATGTGTGGTGCCTGGTGGGAACTGGAAATATCTTGGGGAACACTTTGTAAAGTATATGACTGTCTAACCACTATATGCTATACCTGAAACTAATACAAAATAATATTGAAGGTATACTGTAATTGAAAAAATTTAAATAAAAATAAATTTAAAAATTACCTGACTTGTTACATAAAAAAGAATAAATATAGGTATATAAATACAAAATCCATTTTCAATTAAGTATATACACTTTGATCTATAAACCACTCATTATGTATATCTGGCAATCAAATAGAATTTCAAATGCTTACTTATAAACTTTAAATTGTCTTCCTTCTCACAAGAGATAAAACTTTTTGGCTCTGATCAGATATATGGTTATACCTTATTCCACCATAGGTTTGTACATGATTGTAGAAAAACCACGGTAAACTTATAATCATAGACTGATGTAGTTTTAAGTAAGTCTGTTAGTAGGCTGCCTGTATCTGACTCAGCAGATTTGTCCTCAATAAGTGAAAATTCTTTGTAAAATTATCCTAAGTCAGTATACCTATAGGCATAAACAAAGAACAAATAAATAAGTATATGCATATACACAAACAAAACAAAAAATCAAAAACCAACTATAACAGTGCTTTTCAACAGAAATTTAATAAAACTTATATATGTAACTTTAAATTTTCCAGTAGTCATATTTCAAAATGTAAAAGGGAAAAAGTGAAATTATTTTTAGTAAAATATTTTATTTAACCAAATATATTCAAAATGTTATCATGTCAACATATGCCTATAAAAAGCATTAGGAAAAATATCCAATTTTTCATATTGCATATTTACTATCTGGTGTGCACTTTACAGTTACAACTCACCTCAATTCAGACTAACCAATTATAAGTGTTCAATAACAATTTATGGCTAGTGGCTGCCATATTGGGCAGCAATGATCTACATCAGTGGTTTTTAAACTTGAGGCTATCTCATTATCATCCGGAAAGTTCATTATAACAAAGATTGCAAAGCCCTACTTCAAAATTTTCTGATTCATAGATCTGGATGGAACCTGAAAATATGCGTTTCTAACAAGTTCCTTGATATTACTGATGTTGCTAATCTAGGACCACAGTTTGAGAACCATGACCATAGTTCTTTTAAAACCCAGCTTTGGTACCATTTTACCAAATGATCAAGGAGTGACCCTAGATGCTATGATTGTTGTTGTTTTTTTGTGTGTGTGCTGGTATTATTGCATTTTTAACATTACAAATCACCATTTACCTGTTGGTTATGATGGAATAATTATTTATGTAGATCTTCATGTCTGTTACTCTCTGAGTGGTTGATTTCAGGAGGCTGAACAGGAAAGAAACATTAATGGGCTTGCTTATACTTAGTATTTGCAGAGCTCTCTTAATACCATATCCATACATATGCTTGGATCTTTAAACACAAAATAGCCCTTTTGTGGTTAACAGCCTCTGAACATACAAATGAACTGTTTGCCAAGTACAAATTCAAAGCTTTAATAATAATTTAACTTTTAAAATACATTCATTGATTTCAAAAAACATTGAACTTTAAAATAGTAAATGAATATCTCACTGTTTCTTAGCTCAGTGGAAAATTTAAAAAAAAAAGCACGTTTACATTTCGTGCTGTTTAAGCCATAACCTGAATTTATCTCTGAATGGGGGCAGGTCCTGGGCACTAAATTTTAGATGGTTCTGCTCCTTTGTAAAAGATGCAGTTCCCTCCTAACCCTACATAGTTAAATACTTTATTTCCCTTGCCTCATTTTTGAAAGAAAGCAATAAGGAGTTAATACCAGGTCTTTTAACTTTGTTTTTGTCATAAGAGTACAAAAACAGCATCAGAGCCTCCTTTGGCTCCTCCTGTGTCTGAAGAAGAAGATGAAGAAGAGGAAGAAGAAGAAGATGATAATGAACCTCCACCAGTTATTGCACCAAGACCTGAGCATACAAAATCAGTAAGTCACAAGTCACTATTTCCAAATGATTCAGAAGATGTCCTTGGGAACAGTCACATAATCCTAATCTAGTTAATGAACTAGTACCTATTGAACATCTTACTATGTTCCAAAACTTGGGGATGCAAGATTAGCATGTGACAATTAGAGAATAATACCAAACAATATACAAATAAGTGTTAAGTTATAAAACTCCTACAGATGTTAAGACAGAGAAGAAAGTTCATATGAATCAGTTAGGAAGACTCGTATAAGCAGAGGCACCAGTATTCACCAGTACCAGAATTAACACAGCATATATGGGAGTCACAAAGGGCTAGCTCATCAGTACTTCCAAGGGCAGTATAGTTGACACAACTTAAAGTGCTTTTTTAATAGAAATCACTTGTCTTTAAAAAAATCATTGAGGGTTGGGGTGCAGGATAGGAGGAGGGATGAGTAGGCAGAGCACAGACAATATGTAGAGCAGTGAAAATACTCTGCATGATACCATAATGATAGATAAATGTCACTATACATTTGTCCAAACCCATAGAATGTACTATACTTAGAGTGAACTGTATGTAAATTATGGGCTTTGGGTGATTATAATTTAACTGTAGGTTCATCAATTGTAACAAAGGAAGCAATCTGGTGAGGATATGTTGATAATGTGTGGAGCTGTGAATGGGTGGGTCAGGGGGTGTATGGGAAATCTCTGTACCTTCCCCGAAATTTTGCTGTGAACCTAAAACTCCTTAAAATTTATCTTGATTAAAAGAAAAAAAACACTGACATGACAGCGTCTTGAATTCATACCTTTTCCTTGCCATGCTGTTTTAATTGTAGAACTATTTTTTCTTGTCTTTAAGATCTACACTCGTTCGGTGGTTGAATCCATTGCTTCACCAGCAGCACCAAATAAAGAAGTCACACCACCTTCCGCTGAGAACGCCAATTCTAGTACTTTGTATAGAAACACAGATCGACAAAGGAAAAAATCCAAGATGACAGATGAGGAGATTCTAGAGAAGCTAAGTGAGTCTTTTGCCATCATTACTTTATTCATGGAATAGTTTCTCATAAAATAGAATGAGAATCGATCATTTAGAAGTTTGAATCTGCTTGCATGATCTCTAGGCTCCCTGAAGTCACATGATTTCAAATTTGGGACTCACTGTGTATTTCATATCACTCTCTCCCTCATAATCCTAATTTGATAGAAACTAAATATTTTCACTTGAAAAAAATCAGTTAAGCTGAAAACTTGACAAAATTAATTTAGTACATTTTATTTTAAGATTACACTCCCAAAAGGAATAAAATAATCTGATGACATGTCTTAGGATCATACCAAAAGGGCTCCCAACTAACCAATCAATCATAATAGATAAGTCAATCAAAACCCAACATGGTAAATCAAAACTGGCAGCTACAATAATATAGCATTTTTCCTTAATTTAGGAGCATTTTTCTGTGGAGACAGGGAAGGCCAACAAAAGCCAGTAGTTTCCTTCTCACAGTGTCATTAGTGTGTACATGTTTGTGCATACACATGTACTCCAGTTTTGCAAAACACTCTTCCAGTTAGCTTTCTGAATCAAAGAGATTAAAAAGGAAACATTCTCTGCTGAAAAGAGTAAAGGTCTGTGAAATATACTCATATTCATTAAACTTATATACAAAAGTCTTTAATAAATTACTAGTTAACCACAGTCAGTGCCCTCAGTCTAACTCCTACTTATCTTCAAAGCTCAGCTCATATGTTGCCTCCTCAGGAAAGCATTCCTTGTCTCTCACAGTCTAAGTGCTCCTCTTCTTTGCTGCCTTTATGGCAGGAAGTATCACATTATACTAGTCTACCCCCTTTCTTTACTTAGCTCCTCAAAGGCAGAGACCATGTCTTCTTTCCCTGTATATCTAGCTCTGATAAAGTGTCTGGTACATAAATGCACTTAACAAATGCTTCTTGAGTGAATCGATGAAAAAAATAAACAAATAAGTATATCTTCACTGGGTTCTTCCTTGTCTGTTCTGTGACAGATTCTTTGAAGGAAACAATAGAAAAACAATTTCTTGCCATTAAGAAACTTACAATTTTATTTGGAAGATAAGATTTAATAGCATGATATAATTAGATAATAGGAAGTCTTTTTATTTCAAGCAAATGACCATCTAAAATACCTCAGAAAAAAGAAGAGAGCAACTTAAGAGAGCTATAGGTCCTAAGAAGACTCTGCAGAGGTGATCGTGGGTCCATTTTGCCTTCTGGTGGGCATTTGACAATTCTGGAGACATGTTTATTGTCAAGACACAGGGAGTGCTTCAGGCATCTAGTGGGACAGACTGGGGATGGTTCTAAATACTCTACAGTGTAAATGACAACACACCTTCTTTCCCCTCTGCAACAAAGAATTATTCAGCCCTAAATGTCAACAGTACTGAGGTTGAGACATTCTGAGCTCGAGGTATTTTGGAAAGGCAAAGGTTTGTGTTGCAGCTGTCTGTGAGCACTCAGAAGTGGAATTGCTGAACTTGAGCCAACTGAATTTACTATACATGATTAAATATGCCTCTAGTGTAATGCCAACTATTTGTTGTAGTAACAATAGTAATCATTCCCATTTATTGAGCACTTTGTACAGTGGATGCCTTACGTATATTATCAAGTTCAATTTTCACAATAATCCCTTGTGGTAGATTTTAATATCCTCATTTTACAGGTCAATGGAAGAATGTCTCAAAAAGCTAAAGTGAACAGGTCACCAAACTAATGAGTGGCAGAGCCAGACTTTGAACTCAAATCTGTTTGCCTTTGAAGCTTACACTATATCTATTACCCACTTTGTGTCTGCATGTCCCACCTGTCTATGTGTGTAAAAGGGAAGGAAAAAATAAAAGAATTTCCTGGATAATTTCAGTTCAGTTTTCCAGACAATTGCCTGTTTGTTCCTTTATTTTGTATGTGTGGACATGACCCATGGGATTATATTAGATGTTAAAAATCTAACAACCGCACTTTAGTAAAAATGATTGTTATTTGGTATCTGTTTTAGATTTATTATAATTAAATGCATTTAAGCTTTCTTAAGCTCAGTGACAGAGAAACAAACATTATTTTCTTGGGCCAAAAACTTGCTTTGCTTGCAAACTGTAATGGTACTGGAGCTGTGGACTTTATAATTCATTGTTTAATGTGTTCTGCACTGAGCAACACAATGAAGAGGAGAAAACTACCTTTGATTGTATTTCAAGTTATGAATTAATTGTTTCCTTTTCTGTTGGAGAAATCTTGGACCTAGAGAGAATCATTTTTACTGTAGTCAATTGTCCACCTATAACTGCCAACCCTACCTTGTAGTTACAAGACCTTGGAAAGGAGAGACTACAAAAGAAAAGGGAGATTGCTTCTCATGAATCAGATTCAAGCTGAGCTATACTGATAGTCTGCAAAGGCAGCCTTTCCTACCCCTGCTCCATCAGCGCCCTCTTTGTGCCCTCTGTTTGCCACTTACTCACTATGTGGCCTTTGACAAGTTATTTAGCCCCCCCAGCCTCAGTCTCTTATCTGACAAATTGGGGTACACATCATAAGTACATGTTAATAGTCTGTCTATAGATGGATTTTATGTAGTTGTACCAATGGCCGAAAGGACAGGTATTGGAATCAGGCCTAGATTTAAATTACCAGCTGTCTCAGTTTGGGTTAGTTATTTAACTTTTCTGGGGCTCTTTTTCCTCATCTAAAAAATGATAATAATAGTACTAAATTTGTAGCATTATGATAATTAAATGAGAATAATGCATGTAAAAACCTTATACAAAGTGGTGTTCAATAAGTGGTAATAACTATTTTATTACATAAGTATAAAGCCTTATTAAGATAATACAATGAGACAGGCTTTGAAATGAATCCTAACTCAGTTTGAGTCATAAACTTAGACTAGCTATGTGTTCTTAGGCAAGTCACTCAACTCTGAACTTCAGTTTCTTCATCTGAAAAATGGAGCTAATAATAATAATGGTATAATAGGGATTTTGTAAGGACTAAATGAGGTGTAATGTCTGTAAGACACCAAGCACAATAATT